>CAJQUW010012624.1:0-186182 GCA_907163375.1 Prostheceraeus crozeri | reverse complement strand
TCTCGATCTCTTGTAGATTTGAGTTTGGGTTTGACTTGCTTTTGTAAGTTTTTGTAAATAAACATCCGATTTACAACTTCCGACCGTTTGATGTCCTCCATCTTTAATGAATGACGTTGATCTGTCGGTAGTATCTCCCTTGTAAAGGTTTCCCATGTGACGTCACTGAAACGAAAAAATCGATATTCAACATCTTCACGTTTTGGTGAACAGACGTATAGTTTGACTGATGAATCACACTTTATCCATACCTTGTCATCGAGAGGAATCTTGATCCGAGTCTTATGATTGTCAATGAGATCCGCAAAGTCTTTCAGTGAAGGCAATGAGTCAATACTAATGCAAACGCCACGATGTTTTCGATCACTATTTGCTATTGAATGACGAAATGCTATTCTTTTAGAATTTGTTATGTGAACGTTTTGAACGTCACTAAGTTTCCATGTTCTAATGTAATGAGGCATGTTCCGAAATGTTTCAAATTTAAGTTAAATGTCTGCCTAAAGTTTGTTATTTTATTAGCTCAACATATCGGAATGATGTTGAGTACAAATTCTTCACATATTCATTCACATTAGGACTACCTATTTATTAGTAATCATTTCTACATATCGGAAAGATGTAGAAATTTCAATTTTAGTAAGACTACTTATGTATTAGTAAGTGTTGCTACATGTCGGAAGATGCAGCAATCGCAAGATCTATTACAAGTGGAATATTATATTGTTTTTATTTAGACTTATTCTACATCACCTGTGACAGGAAGGCATCTCCTTCTCTTCGACGGTGGGGGAAGACCTAGGCTATAGTGTCCATATGGTAATGATAAATTTTTATCCAGCCAACAGCGCTTATCCTCCCAAAGTGAAAGACCTCGCTTCCTAAATGATTTTGTGCTAACTATGTGATTTTTTGAATTTATAATTGTCATATCTTCAGTTGTATCATTCTCACTATAATAGACACTCCTATAGTCATCATGTTTGAATTTTTTAACTGCTGCTCTCTGAATTCCTTTTGCACGTTTGATGCTATGATTCGTAGAGTCTAGATATTTCATGGAATACATTTTCGGTTTTAGTAGGATCATTTCCTCAAGCAACTTTCCAGCACACTCATCCTTAAAACAACCTAATCTAGCTTTGTTTGTAGTTGAGTATAGTCGGTGATGACTGTCATAGTTTGAAGAGTCAAACTTTTCACCGAAGTATAGAAGTATATCTTCCAGACGGACAGATGGTGATGTGTATAAACATAGGAAGAAACTGTCGGTATCACCTCCACAAAGTCGCGTTCTATTTATCAGTGGACATCCTTTTAGATCATTGTAATATAATTGATACATTTCCAACTTACTATAGTCAAGTACTGCTTAAAAACTTTATTTAAAACTATTGAAGGTTTGTACATTTCCATACCAACCAGATCTTCATCAAATATTTTGTGTTGAACATAGAGAGGATGATTTGACAATTTCAGTAGTTGTTTCTCATTGTTGACTAGTTTAAATTTTTTCCTTCTCCTTACATTTTCCATTGTTTTACCATATAAAGAATTATTTTTCAATTTGTAGAATGACTTTTCGAAGTCAGTGTTTGATTGAGCCCTCTTTTGAGAGTTCATATCAATGTATGTTTTTAACCAAGGCTTTTGTGTGAATTTTATGCCACTATGAATCTTCTTGATTCTCATGCCCATGCTCAAGTAAAATTTTAAAATTGAATAGTGGACTACATAATTTTCCCTATCAAATTGATGGAGCAGAAGTTTCTTGATAGAAGAAAAATGTGTATTTGGTCTTACTTTTTCATATAGATTTTTCATATAGTGTGAAAACATTCTCTTTTCAATCATCTGCATTTCTGGAGCTAATGGGAAATCGGCAGTGTCATCATGAATGGCTGCAGGATACTCTAAATCTAAATCAAAAATGTAGCCGATTTCACCATCATCATCTATATTTTGAACATTTTCTTCATTTAAAAAATTATCTAATTCACTTTCATTCAACCATTTGAAATTTGAGTGGGGTAGATTTCTACTGAGTGAAGAACCATAAAGGTTATTAACATCTAAGTAGGTAAAATGTCGACTTTCATGTGTATTATTTCCTAATTCTTCAATGCGTGCACGCGCTCGGTGAATGTTGGTGAAAGTCATACCCCCTCTAATTCCTCGTTCAAATAGATTGTACATATTTTCATCTTGTATGTAGTGTGGGGGATCATTGGAAGAGAAATTTAGTGCTGAGGTAAAGCTAAGATGTGGGAGACTGACAAAATGTACAGGGTCGACTTCATCCTCACGTTGACTCAATGCTCTAAACACTTCAAATATGTCTGCCAACAATAAAACATCTAACTTCAGATATGCCAGCATGTAATCACCAAATGTGCTACAATTAAATTCAATCCACGCCTTGTTAGCGTGTTCATATTCACTAACGGAACAGTGCTCACGAGTAAAGATCATTATAGAATTCAAATTGTGGTGGTAGACAGTCTTCCGTCAACGTGTTTAAGTTTTTGAAGTATGAATATGGAAACACTCCCTTCTGATATAAAACATTATCACTTAATTGTGGAAATTCTACCCTTAATGTCTCTACATGCTCATACGTTTGCAAGCCCTTGGCTAATTCACTCAAGGATGCACTTAGAAATTGATATGAGTCTAAGAATTTTAGTTTAAAGTATACTGTCTTCCCTTTGTATTCATTTACAGGGACACTGGCGGATAAAGTTATATATTTTTCAGCAGTTGCTGCTACAACATCTAATTTCCAAGACTTCATTCTTCCAATCGCTTTATAGCAAACGATGTGGCTATCATAATTTTTAAAATTGTGGAAAAATATGGGGAGCTCCCGTCTTTTACGTCTTAACCGGAGATTGCATTTCCTACATAATGTTTGCCTATATCGTCCGGTGATATGATCATGATCACGAACTTTTATGACTTCATCGCTGAATTTTGATTTACATTTGTTGCAACATTCTGCATTCTCGTGGCGTGCTTTTTCATCCGCTGACAGTGACATTGGCTGCCTAGTTGTTGCACATTGGTTGTCATATAAGTCTTGGGCTACAGTTTCTAAGTGGTGCAAGAAACTAATAATGCAATTTTCTCCCTCAAAGAGGTAATACTTGTTTTCAAATTTTGATTGAAGGGCATTATGCCAGACATGATAAGCTCCAATAGCCGCAGGTTTATGTATTTTATTATCAATGTAGCACTCTATATCTGCATAAATTACTAAAGGAGGACTTAGTTGATATTCCATGCTACTTGTTAGTACTTTTAGATCTGTCGGCATTTTTTCTATTTGTGCTTTTCCTCGAATGCAAAACTGGAAATGTCGTTCTAGTGTTGTCTTATATGTGAATGACTGAGTGCATCTTTCGCAGAAGTATTTATGTCTTTTTAAAGTTCTCCTATACAATCTTGACAGCTTTGGAATTCCACAATAGTGTGCTGCTCCATTGTTTAGAATTAGCAAAATATTAACCGTTTGCCTACCAGTAAAGTTACTATTGTAACGAACACCTTTGAGTCCATTTTCATAAAAGTGAATGTTAATTTTAATATCATTATTTTTTCTCAAATTTTGGAATATCTTTGATTGATACTGGTGTGGAAATGCCTTCCATATTTAGCTCAGATGTCCACTCACTATATGATTTTACTTCATTCCTTGAATAAGGTACTTCATTATAATGCAATATTGATAAAACTGCATATAGGAAGCAATCATTTGCATTTGAATTAACATTAATGACAGCTTTAGAGTTTTTTAACTTCTTTGGTAGAGGAAATGATTGTCCACCTGACAGTATTGGACTTGTTATTACATTGAACTCTATATTTTGTACATCATCTATAATCCAATTGCTACCCTTTTTTGTGAAGGCTTCAATATGATTTATTAGACTATTTAGATGATCCTGAAACCAAGCATCATAGTCATAAATATAGTTTGAAGATGATGAGGTAAAGTGTGCGAGAAAAGTTTCTTCTTCTTGAGGATTAGAACGGACATAACGAATTTGTGCAATCAGACGACCGCGCAATTGATAGCTCCTTAGTAAGTCAGACACTAAATTCCCTAACATGGAACGCATGCTTTCTAAGAATGATGTTATGTCCACAGTAGGTGTTGTTGGCGTGATATCATACACACGTGCATGGCCATTGAGTGCGCTTTCACTGAGACTAACAGTTCCATAGTTATTATGCATATTCATCTCACTATTTGTGTTATGTACATTCATATGCTGTCGAAATCTACTTATAGAGTTATACGTTTTGCCACACCGAGAGCAGTATTGCATAAAGTTTTGTATGTTAGTTGAAGCGCTGGTTGTTGGCTTAGAAGTAGATCTATTTTGATTATTTGAATTTGACTCTGTTATGCTATCATTCGGTTTATTATTGCATACAAGTTTATGTCTCTTAAGGTTATCCATCCTATTCGTCTTATATGGACACTTGCTACATTGATACGTTTTTCCTAACTTACAAAATTTTTCATGTCGTTGCAAATTGCCTATGAGAGTGAACACTTTTCCACACTTGGTACAGACAACCATGATTATTGATGAGGATTGAAATTAGCAAGCCCTTATATACATCTACCATCTAATGACGTCAGCGTCATCAGCAGCCAATACCATATGTTCCGATCTGTTGCAAAGAGAAAACATAAAATTTAAAGCAATCTATTTTTTTTTCAAAAGTAAAAATAAGTTACAACTTCACGCATTTCACGATGCCACTGTGATACAACTTCAAGTGGCTACAGCTTTCACTGCAGCCACCCAAATCGTCCATCCGCGTCAGTCTTAGCCTACGGATGGTGTTATTGCTACACTCGACGTGGACTAAGGTCTCTTTGTCGTGTCGTTGGCTATTTGTTACTTGTGAGGCCAACAGGAGGTTTGATTGAGTTATATTTTGTAAGGACTCAACCAAACCTCTGTTGTCCTCCATTGACTGAGCCTCGCGAGCCTCGGACTGTTTTAATCGCTCTTGACACCGCCGTAACTTGCTTACGATGTCCTCCTCCTCCGTCGTTGCGTCAAGGTCTACGTTGTACTCACGTACTGGGAGAGGAGCCTTAGGAACTGCGGCTGGGATAGGAGGTGTTGGAGAGGAAGGAGCTGCGGCTGGGATAGGAGGTGTTGGAGAGGAAGGAGCTGCGGCTGGGATAGGTGTTGGAGGTGAAGGAGCTGGGACTGGGATATCAGCTGCTGAGGATGGGACCAATGTCATCATCGGCGACAATGGTAGGTGGACATTCCAGCTAGGAGACGCCCGGATGTTGGAGAATGAGATCTCCGCTTGAGACGCAAACATCACGGAGTCCTGTAATTGAAAGGAACAATTGTTTTATCATCCATTTACCATTTTTTTTAACATTAATTAGATACAAATGTGAATTCCTCTTACCTCCTGCTGGATTGCGGTTTCTTGATCGGATCCACTCGCCTTGTTAGGAGTCACCGAATCATTCTGAAAGATGAATTAATCAATTGTAGACGAATATATTAATAATAAAGTGTGTTTTAAAATAAATTTTAATGAAAACAATTCTGTACACATGCAGTTAACCAGTCATATACTTACATGTACATCAGAATCATCATCTTCGTTGGAAGAGGACGTCGGAGATGAAGTCGCTGAAGTAGTGGCTTCATCCTCGGATGAGGAGTCCGAATCCTCCGATGACTCGCGAATTGAGTACGGTTTCTCCTCATTGTCCTCTACCGACGTTGTTGTCGCCGGCGTAGACAAGAAGCTTCTGTGGTGCTTCTTCAGCGACAGAGATCGCATAGACTGCAACGAAAAATATGATGACATGTTTGCAACTCATTGACGAAGTATGTATGTTTTTAAAAATACTTGATGCATTTTCAGTTATTGTTGACTGAGACCTATGTAATGACACTTACGGGACTCGAAGGTAGTCTGCTCCTCGGTGAAGATAAGCGCGGAATTTTCGGGCAGCTTTGAACACTAGGAAACAGCTGAAAGTAGGAAAAATTCATGTTTAATTTCACATTGAGAACTAATAAATAACTGAAATGCTTACATTTCGCAATTTTTCGGCCACTACATCCTCATTAGTCTTTGTCGGGTGAGGTAGCTCACTCTGAAATGTTTAAGCAATGTTGATTTACTTTATGTATAGAAATAATTAAATTAGTCAATAAATACTTACATCTTTAGCGAACAGTTTCTTCTGAACCAACACCTTGGCTCTCTTCGGTGGGGGCATCAGTACATCCTGAAATGTTTTACAACATATAATCATTTCATACATAATGAAGTAGTATTTTTTTATTTTTCTGCTGTGAGCCAGTTATCCGTTGAAACTAGCATGTAGAATTGATGGCACTCACCTCACAATCACTAAAAGTCTCATCGATGAACTCCCGAGACTTAGGAACTTTCCTCTTAGGAACTCGCGACTTTTGAGGCTTATCCTTTGTAGCAGGTTCATCCAACTGGGAAAGCACGCCTTCAGTCGGTCGATCCTTCCCAAAAAGACGCTCCAACTTCTTCTTCTCAACTTTGGAGGTTAAGTTAATCCCCTTTCTCCCATTTAGTTGAGCACAAGGGGTGTGCTTGGCAATAAATGCTTTCGCGGAGTCACTATTCACCTTTGCATCACTCTTTTCATACCTCTTACACGTGAGGCAGTAGAGGTAGGTGCAGTCCTCTCGGAAGGAGCATTCCTTATGCCCGCTTTTGTTCGCATGTCGAACGGGCAGTTGGCAAGTCTCACAGAAATGGAAGATGAGACGTTGCCGTGCGATGCTTTCTTGTCGAACCATTTCTGTAGAGGATAAAAATTTTTTATTATAATTTAATCTCTTTTTAAATGAGAAATCATTTATGTACCATCTTCAAACCTTTATTAAGTACTAGATTAATATTTGACAAATCTTAAGAAGAAATAAAATTTGAAGTTGAAATTGAAACCGAAAGTCGAAAATTAGATATTTATTCGAAAAGGGTTTGTTCATAAAAAGACATAAAATTTGGAAGCAGCTGATTAATCATTATTTAATTTCGAAATAATAACAGAATGAAAATGAGATTTCGAAAATTTGAACCACTTCTCAATTGGTTTAATTAAACAAGCTTGAATTTTATACATCTGTTAGCAGATGACAGACTGAATATTTAAAATGGATGAAGGCTTTATTTAGGTATCTTTTTATTTATTTACAAACTGTGAAAATCTTGTTGATTCAAATACACTTACATTTAAACTGATATATTCATGTCTCTCGGTCAGTGACTTAATATAGGATGAAAAATTAAAATAAAAAAACATGGTTAATAATATAACATAAGTGTTCCTATCCTAAAAACCCAAGCTTCTATATTTAAAGCTATTTGATTATAAAAACTTAATAATGTTCCTACTCCCGAATATCCTATAAAGTAGCAGAACATGACAATGAAACTCACTTTAGAATTGTAATAAGAACCGGAGAACGGAGGAACGAAGAACGACGTCTGTTATGGACACTAAATAATTTGAAAAGGAGTGAAAATTCGTTGTGTGCAACTTCTTTATATATGAAATTGACAAAGCAACTATGAACAAAGACCTTATGACATCACATCCTGGAATTGGTACGGTTAAACAAAATTGATAACTCAAACAAGAATTGGAACAGCTGGTTTATTTTTAACCTTAGAAATGGAAGTGCCATCATATGTGTTGAAAGATTTCTACATGTAAACAGTAGAGTGAATTCAAAGTAATATGAACTGATGGACTGATGTATTATTTGATATACATGTTATTATTAATAGTCATATAATGATTCATATTTGAAGATATAAAACGTGTGGTTTGAATAGAACATTAAAATTTGAATTAAGCGCTAAATTTCGAAAATTCAAATTTCGCGCCAAAATTCGAATAATCAAATTTAAAGATTTTTTCGAAAATTTGAATTTCGCGCCAAAATTCAAATAATCAAATTAAAATACTAGGTTAGGGTTAGGGAAGCAAGAAGAGTATCTATGGCACCCGGAACCCATGGGTAAATAAATTTTCGAGTGCGCTCGAAAATTTATTTACCCTATAATCCGAAAAATTTCGAGGGCGCGAAGCGCCCGAGAAATTTTGAGGCCCCCCCCCCGCCGTGTATGAAGTGTATGAAGGTCAAGGTCAGGTCTAAGGTCAAGGTCAAGTGTAGAGGTTTGTATATTATGGTCATTTTTGGTTGTAAAACTTTAACTTTGAAAATTTGTAAACTTAGTCATTTTTGTAAAAAAACTTGGAATTTTTCAAGTTGCATACAGATGCATACAACTAGGATTTTTTCATCAAATGGGTACATACAATATATCATTCGAATGCTCTTTTCATGCTGATTCTAATGGTGTATTGTATGACACATGTATGACATATAACTAGAGAGCTACATGTCTTTAAAGAATGGGCTAAAAACTTAGTGAATTTAAAAATCTAACATTTGTCTGCTTGCATACAGTTGCATACAACTAGGATTTTCCCATCGAATAGGTACATACCTTATATCATTCTAAAGGTCTTTTCATTCTCATTCTTATGGTGTCGTGTATGACACATGTATGATATCATCCTGGACTGCTACAAGCATTTTAAAATTAACAACATAACTGTTTCTTTAAAAGTTATATGTTCCTATTTATTTCAAGTTGAAGTCTTCATACTTGATTTTTTGTTTCAATTCAGTTATTGAACATCATTAATTGTAGATAGTTATTCCCCTTTCCCATTCAGACCTTAATTGAAGACCGATTTGTGAAATGATAAAACAAGTCTGTTCATATATACAAATGAATATTAAATAAAGAGATTAAGAAAAAACACACTAAATGTCATCAAGGTAAGGAAAGGGTACAAGTTTTTTCAAGTCCACTTGCACATGGATCCTGGTCTTCTTGGGCGCACAGGGACAGCGACGTGGTGTGTCAAGGTCGATGACCGAAAATTCGAGAGCGGTTGTGAGGTTCCGCTCGTTCGGCTCCATCCTCATGAACACCCGTTTGGTGTGGTACTTTTTCGGGGCGTTCTTGACTTTGACCGTGACCCGTCCATAAAGTGGCGTTCGCATGGACTTCTTATTCATGTGACGCATCGTCTCGATTGATACGTCACTATCCTCATCACTCGAGTAGTCGGGCGATGCAGGGGCTTGGGTGAACACCACCGGCTCGTTTGGTGTTGTCGATCGCTCCATCGGAGATTGGGGAGGTGTACTGGTACGTTCCACTGGCGAAGTGGTACGATCAGCAGTACCGTTCTCAACTGCGGCTTTCTGTTTGCGATCCATTATGACTTGTAGATTTAAAATAATTGTAACTTGTAAACGTGAGGATTAGAACCTTTGATAAGAATTGGTACAAACCTCGGACTTATATACTTTTTAAACAAAGGAAATCCTAACAGCCAATCAGAGAGGTACCGAACTTCCCTAAAGAATATATATAACTATATAAAGGATGACATTGTTCCAAACTGTTAAGTACTTATCCTCAACGTTCCATAACAAGAAGCATGTCCTTAAAACCACTATTTTATTTTCAAAATGACAGCCAAGTCATTATGGGAGGTCAGTTGGACATGACCATGCATCTGTCTTGCGGCTGCAAAGTGGCCCTGTGGAAGACCTTGACTGTCTCTGCACTTCAAAGGCGGAATGGACTACCAGTGAAGTGTCCGGTACACGAGTGCGATCATGACTTTAGCAACAATAAAACATTTCATGAATGGTGTGTGATGACTTCCTGAAGATCATGGAGTCGCCTGAGGGACGTGATCTACACCCATCATTTATTTTTCATGCTTAAATTAAACTTACATTGTAAATCTCTTGTCTTTTTCACTTTAAACATAGTTCTGGAATTGGTTTTCTTATTGGGGAGCAACTAAATCATAACTGCACATTAAAGTTTCACATCTAAATAGTGCTACATTTAAGATAATTGTCACAATAGTCGCAATTGAGCAAACCCATTCAAAATCAAACAACGGACGTCTATCGGTACGTACCCAAGTGCTCAGAACCAAACCACACAAGTTCGATCATAGACGTTCCCAAACACAGTGTACTCAACTGAGTGTACCAAACACATGTACCTATCCAGTAAAACAGATCTCATACAAGTTCTTATTCATAACACTGAATTATACATGTACCTATCCATGTGCCTATCGATAACTAAAGTATACATGTACCTATCCATGTTCCTATTGATAACACTAAACTTTACATGTACCTATCCATGTACCTATTGATAACACTAAACTTTACATGTACCTATCCATGTACCTATCCGTAGCAAGTAGGGCACAGTTTTCACTACTATAACAGTTGAACAAATTTGATCTCTGACTAGATAGTATGAAGGCAGTACATTCTGCAAGGTCGGTGCATTGCTAGATTCCAGAAAATAAAAAACAGAGTTATACTGAGAGAAATGATCAGCGATTGCTGTACACAAATCACATGAAATATTGCTCAGTCGATGGATCTGGCCAACCGAAGACAGGCAAATGAGCGCGCAATTGCATTGTGAACTGAGTAGTACGATCGCCATGGCCTCGTACCACTGTAGCGCTTGATTTTAATAGGGAACGACTCTTGAGAGATTCCTGAACGATGGATGTATGAAATAAGGTCGTGTACAGCTGAGTTAAAACAACGAAAAGATTCGCACTCTGCTTCTGTCGAAGAAAATCCATCATGAAGCACAGTGTTTAGGCGATGAGCAAAGCATGCTAGTCTCGGTTCATCGTGTAATGCTGTTACAATGTTCGCACCAAAGTGTGGTTCGCACCACAATCTGTAGTGATGAAAGTTATTCCTTTTTGTAATCCAAATTCATCAAAAATGTCATGCAACTCTTTGGCGATATTTTCCGCGGTCTTCCGTTCATCCGGGAAAATTTTGCATCTCAACATAGTATGCTTCAGGTTCCAACTATCACTTATCCAGAAGGCGGTTAGATCGAGATAGTGTCGTCGGCTCACATCATCTGTCCACAGATCTGTAGTTTCACCGCGTGCGATTGGTTCATGCAAAACAGCTTTTATCTTTGAGGCGAAAGACTGAAATGAGTCGATGCACACCTTCTTGATTGTATTTCTCCCGTACCATATGTTTTCAATAGGTATTTTTCCGAATTCTGCACCGATTGCAATGCACTTTAGAACAAATATTCATTCAATTTTGAATGTGTTCAATCATTTTTCAAAAATCTGAAAACTTGTTCGATGATCCTCGACCGGTGCCGGTTGGCAAAACTTCAACCCAACCCAACCGGTGACCGGTCAACCGGTTACAACCCTGATATGAGCCCCTTAACAAAAAGTTATAAAGCTCTGTGTATAGCTGACCGCTAAAAATTACTTAGAATTATCACTGCTGCTACCTTTTAATGCCCTAACTGTTGATGAACAGTTGCATGATTCTGGCAGTGCCTATACCCACTAAACAATCAGAATATGGACTGTGGATAAATTCATTCATTTCAGACTTAGTATAATGTCCTAAGCAGCCTTATATAACCAAAATATTATCTTTAAATGATTAAGCCTAGTAAAATGCTATTCCAGTGATTAACATCGGATTGATTCATTTCTCTAACGATAGCCTTAGTACTTAAGAATTTAACTTTCCACACGAAATGTGAAACATATTATCGCTCCGCAACTTTCAACAATTCTAGCAATATATTGGCTAGGATGGAATTTGGCTACCAAGGGTGGCTCTGAGAACCACCTCTGAAATATGGATTTTTCTATGAATTTGATGTTTATTTTACGATGCCAAGAAAATTGTAAATGTTCAACAGGAATATCATTCCTCCAGTCAGAGCTACAGACAATTTGAAAGCATCATCTGAGCGTGTGTCGCGACTGCTTACTGGTACACCACATTCGCGGCACCTCTATGGTGAGTTTTGTTGCTGGCGCGAGTTGCCTTAACTCTGTCATTGCTTCTGATGCATCTCAATTCTGGAATTTCTTCTCTGTCGACAGTAGGCGAATGTCGTCGAGGATTCTGCTGCCCAGTTGCTTTGCTCATCAGATATGCCAGCTCAGTAGAAAGTCCAATTGGTTCATGCAATCGATGCACATGTGTTCCTTTAGCAACTCGGATGTAGGCTGCTGAAGAAAATGTCGACGCCTTAAACTTTCCACGACAACTATTCGGGATGGGAAATGTTGGTGAATCGTTGATTCCAGTCACAAACAGCATGTTGTGTAAGTGCAACGCAAGCGATTTGTGGGCTCGAGTCCCCACAGAGTAGGCCTATTTCAACTGCACAAATTTCCATCGACCACAACCACGCCACTTTTGCTTTCATTGTAATACAGTTGCATCATGCTATTTTTCTTTCTATCAAGTTGTGTTTTAGCTGTGAGGTGCATCAACAAGATCATGTAAACTTCTGCTGTGATTTTCTAATTATGACGAGACTCGGATTACTTGACATGAAAAGTGACTAAGTTTTCTAACTATTGATGATGTTTTCTTTACATACGTTTCAATGGCCATCGACTATAACTGTAACCCTTGCCTATTCATGACATCGATGTTGATTAAATATACATGTAAATAAATTGTCATGCAAGGATTTGTCCTAGAATTAAGCATACTTGTTGGCACATAATTTAAAAAATGTCAAAGGGTTACTGCGAGAGATATCCTTGGTAGCCTAAGGGCTAAACTTAATGTCTAATCACAAATGAACATGTTTGGAAGAAATTAATTTAGTAGATACAAATTCCACAGGCACTTCCACAAATACACAGGTAGATAGGTGATCAGATAACGGTTAAGCCAATTGTGCTTTGCCTATTTCCGGCTTTAATCACCACAATTTGAGTTACCATTTTCCAGATACTTTTAGAACCTAAATAATCTCATTAAATTTTCTACAGTTATAGACGCACGTGCAGTCAGTTAGGTCGATCACAACTCATCTCCTGCTTATAAAAACAAAGTCTAGTATATGTCTGTTAGAGTCATGCCCATTCCGCATGGCAATTACCCAGTGGTGCATTTTTCTTTTGGTCGAATTGCTGCTCAGGAACGGATATGTTGCAACTAAAGCGTTCAAATTATCAAATTATTCTAGAAACATTCCTCAATAAAATCTGCTATGATGCATTCCAAGCCATCTACTTTCTTAAAAGTATTTTTTATGACACTAGTAGTATTCAGAGTTTGACAGTTTATTAGTATGCAGTTTAAGGTAATCTGTACAAATATAGCCTAATTAAGTTGAGTGAGATGAAGAAACAATTAAAGAGATCATGAAGTGGCTATTAAGAAGTTTGAGTTTCACAAATGAATAGGATTTATTAAAACCTTTTTATTAAACTGCTTATTAAAACCATCCAAAAATGACAAAACATGTGTTTGTAGGCCTATCACCAATGGTTCATCAATGAGATCGACAGGGCGCATGCACCGTAATCGCTGAACGCGCTATTCTGAGGGGAAGAATCTCCCATTGTCTCCGCTTTGTAATGTCCTCGGTTGAAAAGTGCATCTGGCTCGGGCGTACACCGAACGATGTGTGTTTATTGAGCAAAAGAAATGGCAGATAGGGAAGCATGAGAGGGCAAGGCGCTTACGGAACTTTTGAACGAGGATTCCAGGCGACTGATTACCCCGATTTCGATAGATACAGAAACCTTCAAAAGAATTATTCGATTTTTTCTACCGGCAGAATTTTCAGTCGGTTTCGGTATTATACTGTCGTTCAAAAAACTATTTACCGGTAGAAAATTGAATCGGTTTAATATTCAGCAGACAGAATTTTTGTTGATGAACAGCCCTAATATAAAAAACATTCGTTCTATGATATCGAATATCATGAATTATCCATGATCTCGTTGGATCACTGAACGAGTGATGAGTCCATGTTAGTCCAACCAGCGGCAGGCATAATTTGTTGATCATGTGGTTTGTTTAATTAACCACGAATAGCAGAAAAGAACATGTGAGGTAGAGGAATCTCGACAGAAGCCATAGTCACAGGAAACAGAAAGCACAACCTTTCTTTACCGTTTTCCCCCTCTCCGTTACGCCCATGCTTCTCCTCCTTCCCGTCATGTATTCTCTCGACCTATAATTCTTTGCTGTCCCGAATTGCAATCCTCGAGTTTCTTTCTGCACTCTGTTTTGGCGTCAACAGAGTCCCTGTGGTCTGTAGCACGCACAGTAGATCTGGCACCCTACTGTGCCATCAATGCATTCCTTTCCTTTACACCTGCTGACCACTCATGTAATTAATACAATTACTTATCAAGTGAATTGCTTATGATGATTGGTGATATTCGGTGCATTCTGCATCCTCACAACTTCACCTCTTTTTGTCAAGACACTCAGTTATTCTTGCACATGTAGAAGCAATCAAAAGGATGACATCTCATCTAGTGTCAAGTGTCTTGTGCCACGATCCTTAAAATCACACTGAAACCCTGAATGGCAAATTTACTTAAGGATGAAGCCGAAAGAAATGATCTCTCCACGACCGAATGTAGTGCTTTAGTGGGATGTTAACTTCCAGGTGTAAGCGCAACTTTTTTCTTGCGCTCCGCGCTGTGAAATTGGCGATGCGCTCAGGAGCGCACATGCCCATCTCTGAAAACTATCGCTAAGTAAGTAGGTCTATCAGTAGTCCAGAAATTAGAATTTGAATTAACTTAAATCACAAGTCGCAATTAGGAAGTATTAACTTAGCAGATTAAATTCAGTGTCATATTCAACATAATACGATGAAGTCACATCCTGATGGATCATGGTCTTCGGAACTTAATAGTTTGCTTCAAAGGCTTTTCATTGTCATGAAAAGAATCATAATTTTATTATATCTGTGCAAAATGTGACAACAGAAAAGCACATTAAGTAGATGTTATATTATCCATCTATGAAAACATTAATCACATGATCAGCAGAAAACAATTATAACCCTGATTTGAAAATATCAGTCCTGGACTTCTTCCTGTTATTTAGCATACTGTCAAGCCCGTATATTCAGTAAAAACGGTATATTGTAAAGTGCACCAGGGGCAATAGGCTACAAAGAACTTCATCGATACTAAAGAGAACTGAGATCATCGTGACGAGATCCAGCTATCAAATGACACCCTGCTTAGCTTGCTATCGCAGATGTGTATGTATGGGAAAGCCGAACATATGCACGACGGAGAAAACAGGAGCAGGATCTCTTGCCAATCAAGTACAGATAAATTAGCACGCACTGACATGTAATGACATTAAAAATAACGGCTACATGTGAACGGGATGGAATCTAATCTATAACGAAATCAACATTAGAACGGGAAATCCATCAAGTGCACTTTCAAGAACAAACACGTGTGAGAGTTTCCAGTAAATAATAATGCTTTAAAATTCAATGTCCGCCGAATGACTAAGTGGCTCACGAGAGTGATCGATCTAGAAATACCCGACTCCAACATCAAAGGCGGACAGGGAAATGGATGTACAAAGTCAAGACGTCTTGTGCTTCGACCCTCGCAAAAGACCAAAAGTAGGAAAGAAGATTATTTTCTGTGCTGCAACTGGTACATCAATATTCACTCCTAAACGGCTGATAATAAGTACACAGACTTTAAAGGTAACATTCGATCGATGTATCTTGAGTCATACGACCAGATTCACGCAGGGTCAAGTTCAATCTGGCTATGTAACTCATATAGAGTAATCTGCATTTCACCTTTAAGATACAGCTCACGTTTTCCCATCCCAATCACATACATTGTTATTGATTAGCGAAAACATCAAATTTCCTTGAATCTTCCATTATATTCTTTCAAAATATCAACTGTAAGATATGATGCGAGATTTCCTTTGACGAAATACAAAGTAGTTAAATCTTACCGACATTAAGCGACCATCTCAAATCTTTCATAATTAGATGTTAAACAAAATCATGAAAAGGGGTTTAGACAACTTGTTTAACTGTGAGAGGCTTAAGCTCAGAAAATATGCTACAAAGACACAGCTAGAAATATAACAATATTCACGATATATTGGACCGAATCATCAGGGCTCCTGCACTTTCACACTCCTGAAGCAAGCAAAAAACACCTGGTGAACATATCGATTACCAGACATCTATTTGCCACTAGATTTTTATTACATGGAAGGAGGTGCATTTATTTTCACATCATCACAGCAATTTAGATGAACATCAATTATGATTATAAAACTTTTCGCCGCAACGATGAATAAGCACTATGTGATGGAAGCATCTGTATACCTATAAAAAATTATATAGTTAGAGCATTACTCTGTTAACAATAGACTGTCATCGTTTTACCAGTGGCACTGATACCCCAGTAGCATGAATCACAAATATATGAAAGTAAAATTTGATATCATTCAGAACACCCTTGCGCTCATCCTTATTTATTTTTGTCTTTTTCAAAAACATAACATTTCAAATATTTTGACGATGTTGAAATTGGAAAAGAATAATCTTAGATAAGTCAAATGCGGTTACAATTGTAAATCGTTAACTTAAATGAATTTCATGAAAGTAAGTTGATGCATTTATGGCAAATTTCGAAATTATAAAAAATCTAAAGAGGGACAAGTGAGATATCAGCTGATTGAGTACAAAAGTACAGTGGCCGAGAAGATTCAGTAGCAACATGATATTTTCAAGTGTCAACGTCTCAAATATATGATGATGAATGAGGAGATTTTACTGTTGTTGATATTAGGCAGCGACATTTTCCCCGGTGGGCAGGTAAGGACCTCCCAATTCAGCCCATAATTGTATCAGTGATGAAACCAAATTATCGATGTCTTCTTCCGAATGATGAGGAGTCGGAGCAATTCGAAGACATTCCTCTCCGCGCGGCACTGTCGGATGATTGATAGATTGCACGTAAATTCCATGAGTTTCCAATAATTCATTGCTGATACGAAGGCAAAGGTTAGGATCGCCTACCTGCAATGCACAAGTATCTTGTTTACTAATGGTAAACAAAACCATTGAAAATCTTTAAATATCAAAATACCTATTCTGTGACAATGCTTATTGTAAAAAGGCTCCTATTATGATAAAACAAACTCCTACGTAGTGGCGTTGGTCTCTTGTCAAGTCAAGATATTAAGATGACTATAACATCAAGTCAAACTAGATATATTTTCTAATTTCATATTCTGAGAAGTTAAACGTTAAATCAAACTATGAATCATAGACCGCTTATAACTGAAACGATTGGATTTGCTTTCACTCCAGTTGAGTATGCGCAGTGACGATCCAACAAGCTAATGCTGCAGCGACATTCATTATCACTTAGCAAACACATTAAAAATGGCTTACATAACATTAGCTCTTGTTGAAAGTCGACGAAGTTCAACCTTCAGTGACGTCAGGAGAGGTACAGTGGACCCCTTTTACAAATTATTCGCTTACTTGCTTAATCGACATCAAAACTTAGAGAAAGTTGATTTTAGGATAAAACAGGGATATGTATTTGCATAGTGCGTTCTCTTTCATTAACAGCCACGTGATTGTGTTCACCGTGAAAACAAGGACCTGAGACAGGTACTTTCAAACATGCGTTGCTCAGAGCGTGAGCGCAAGAAATGATGGAGAGCATACATTTCCTCCAATGATGAGGATGTCTCTATACGACATCCATTGCCATATTATCGTGGAGTTTAGGAGCTTCAAGCCCCTGTATATGTTTCTATGAAACCTGTCGTAAGACTTCGCTCCTCGATAAAGACCTGATCCTGAAGTTTGCCTCGTTTCTGTTTATCGCATTCCTTGTAATGAGTCAACGTGTTCATGGTCTTATGGGGAAGAAACAGCCGGACCTATAGAGATAGGGATGAAGGAACACCAAGGCGCCATTATGAAGAAAGATGTCCACAAGTCTGAAGTGACCGAGCATAGTGAAATTGATGGACATCATGTTGACATTTCACACACCACTGTGATTATTAAAATCATTTGATTATCTAGAATAAGAACTTCGATTGTTCTGTTCATGCGCTTCAAAACAAGCGTGAAGTTTTAGAAATTGATATCATTTAAGACGAATCAAGATAGTCATAGAAAATCAGAACACATGTACTTACATGGACTGGGATGATATGAGTTGGGCACTCGGCAGCAGGAATTCCAGCCTTTTGTAACCGCGTCCTCAATGACCGAACGATATGCCTCTGTCTGGCTCTTAATTGCTGTCCTTCCGGACTCGCCAGAACGTTGACGGCTGTGAGCGCACCCGCGAGAACTGCAGGAGGTAGACTCGTGGTGAAGATGAATCCAGATGAATAGCTACGCAGGAAGTCGATCATGTTTCTCGAACCAGCGATATAACCACCAACATTTCCAAAAGCCTTTCCAAATGTACCGGTTATGATGTCTACTTTGTCGACACAGCCCATCTCCTCAGCGACACCAGCTCCGTGTCTTCCATATAAGCCAACCGCATGCACTTCGTCACAAAACGTTAGGGCACCATAACTATGTGCAAGGTCGCAGATCTCAGCTATCGGAGCCATCGTTCCTGTGAAAGGGATGAGAGAAATGAGAGGGGGCAGCTTGCGATGAATGTGGCGAAGGCCTTGAGCATACATTCATCAAGAGCTCAAGATGGGATGTGCAACGATGTATGTGTACTGGTTTTCTTGTCATCCACCCGGACCCCACTCAAACTTCCGCCGCTCAGTTGTTGACATGAGGCCGGTCGGTCGTCTCTAGCGACTGACGTCAATGTTTCCACACTGAACGAGCCAAAACAACAGAAATTTTAAACACATGGCAAGCAAGTACTTCGCAAAAATCTGGGGGAACTTTGCTAGTCATTCCATACGTTCGACTAGTTCACCTTCTTGTGACTAATTGACTTTGTATGCCAGTTGAATAATGAATTTGTCAGTTGACGACTGAGGCATACCAGACTTCAGATTTTTAATTACTAACAGTCAGTGATTTCACAGCATCAAAGGCGATAAGGTCAGTGGTACTGAAGCTTGATCACGAAACCTTGAAGTTTCTTGACAGGAAACATCAGTTCTAGTTCCTATGTCGATAACAAAATCTCTAGGATTTTGTCTATTCGCAATTGTTTGATGTGGCTACGTAGACGCTTGATGAAGTTGATGATATCAATTTTCACCTACATTTTTATCATCCTTTAAATTAACAAGTCACATTAATAATCCAACAGAATCAAATAGCTTTCACGAATTAGTAAAAATACATTTTTCATAGTTGTTGGCCTTTTGTTTGCGGAACAATTGACAATAGCATCAACAATAATGAACTCAACACAAAAATGGAATAAGCTTTGAAATCTTTACTCACTAAACCTGAAGGGAAAATTCTATTAAATAGACATTTATGTAAAAGTTCAAGCGTCCGTCTTTGAATCACATTGCATAGCAGTATAATCGCAAGGTCAATCGCACCATCTATCATCTCACGACTATTATTTCATAATCGATTAATTGTGGGGGATAGAGATCAACATAGCATTGTAGCATAACTGATGGACAGAAAATTCCTTTACTGTCATCACACTTGCACTTCATGGTTTGATAACCTCGGGAAAGCCGAGATTTTTGTCCGATTATAGCAAGCACTAAAGCATATTTCTTTCGCATAACAGTTGAAAAATGCCCACTTTTGCTTGATTCAATAAAGCTGGTGGCAAGGAATTTCGTCATAATATTCTTTATGCTCGACTACAAGTCTACAACCAATGTTTTATCAGAAATTCTTTTGACAGGCTTCTTAAATTCCTTTCATGGTTTTCTGCAATTATTGAAAATACATTCACTGAATAGATCAATCATCATTCATTTATAGCTTGTTCATTGACTTAAAAAAAGGGCAAGCGTGGTAGATTCGATGTAGGAAAATTACAAGATGTAAATCTGTCAAAATATTTGCTCGTAACAGTATATGGGAGGGCATTATTAGCTTCGACTTGTCAGAAGGATACATTTGTGTTGCTCTATAATACGATGTGGATCGGAAAAGAAAACAAGTTTGACATCAGTCTTAATTTAGTCAGAGCTCCAGATCCGTCCAGAAAATGTTGTCTTTTTTGATGATTAAGTTGAAAACGTCATTAGAATTCAATTTTGTTGTGGCAGAAGGTCACATTCGCATCCAGGCAACGGTCATTTGAACGTACAAGGAAAGGATTTACATGCACGTCAGGCAGGCAGTCGTAATAATGACTTACTCTGTATTTACTGTCAAGATTCACAGTTCACATGGACTGCTGAAATCAAGTTAGACGAGTTATCAACCGAGTCGGAAGAAAGACTGGTCAAATGAACTATCAGCAAACAGGAAATACATGGGAATACAGCAAGTCGGAAAGGAAAAATGCTAACACCTTCATCGAAACTCACAGAGTGCAGGCTAACACAACAGTCATTCTCCACAACTAACTCGCAAAATTAAGCCGATAGCAGCAAAAGGACCAATACTAGAATGATGTTTAATTGTCAGTATCAAAAATAATTGTACGTCAGCTTTCCTTAGTCAGGTGTGAACTATACCTCCACAGATAAAACATCAATAACCATCTTCTACAACAGACCCTCTTCAAAATATTCAATTATTGTCGACAAAAAAATCATCGTAAATTTTTTTGGGTATGTTTTATGTACTATACACATGAAGAAGACGGGATCAAAGAGTGCAAAAACTCACGGTGATGATTATGAAAAATAAAAATCATGAGCCTATCAGATATACATGTATAATCTACTGAATTCGATAAATTTTCAATGCATTCAACATTCGTCACCTGATTCAACGGTGATACATGGGACCAAATCCATTTGATATGTTTATTTGATTTCTTTCAGTGATAATGTAAGTTCACGAAGTAGAAGTGGGGAGGAATAAGGTGCGAATGTCAGGTACAAAATATAGTCTAAAATCAGGTGCTATTGATTACTTTAAGAAGAAACATATGATCTTAAGAAATTCCTCTATGAAGTGAAAAACGCGACTTCAATTTTATTGCGACTGCTCCTATTACGTTAGACATCGCTCAGTGGCACTTTACAAAACACAAAATATTAATAACAAATATACGGGAAGTTCACTTTGTGTCGCTAATAGATAGTGTTCGACAATGCACTAATCAATGCGAGGCTCAACAGAAAGCTAATTGATGTTGCGTCTCTAAGTTACTGAGAAACGAACAGGAAGTTATTTCTCTAAGTGAAGCAATATTCGGACGGCCAGTTATTTAGCAAGATGTAGTCATATTCACCCAGCTGAGTTCACCATGACAACCGATTTTAAGAAAATGTTAGAAATTCACATAACTTGAAAGAACGCTCGAGTTGTCAACATTCTGATATGATATGATCTTAACAGTTTCCAAGATGGATTTGTGTTGAACTGGGGTGTTGCCAGAACCTGAAATAAGGATGCATTCCCAGTCTTTGTTTCATATCACATCTTCAATGCAGTTAATAACAGAATGCAGTTAATGCAAGACAGTCGAGATGCAATTTAACATGAGATAAAGGGTTATCCAATGAATAGTACCATTTTTGTCTTTTTTGTTTTTTCGTAGATAATGAGAGGAAATGAGTCTCGTTCAACTGAGCTCTTTGGCGCTACACCCCACGAAATATAAATTCCCAACTCCTTTTCTCCTAACTAATAACATAATTTTCGTGCATTCTTCGACGAGACTCAATTTAAGGTAATATAAGACATTCTTTTTGATTGAAAATTTAAGGGTGTTAGCTGGCCGCTGAAATCCAACAATGAAGATGAAAAGCAAAGGTGTACTTTTGGCCAAATAATGTTAAATATTCAGAAGCTAAGCTACTGGGAGTTTGGAGTTCAATTATAGCTCCGTTAATTTGTTATTCACAAATTCGTTCCACTATCCGTATACTGGACTGTGAAGTGGAGGTCTGCAGCACTTATCTGCCACCACTCATTCCACCCACGTCATAATTCTTCAAAGAATACATACAATTTCAGTTTTACTAATAAAACTGAAATTGAAAGCTGAAGAAGAGCTCTGACTATCTTGCATTCTCCCATTAAAATATATTTTGAAGTGCTAATATTGCGCGCATTGTCGGAGAAAGTCACAATCCAATTTTCTCTAAACAGAAAAATCAATCGATGAAGCACTGACAGTCAACTGTGTTTTGAAACAGTTGACCCTTTCGTGTGCAATTTATTCACTGTCAAGGTGAATTATGCAATTGGTGCGGCCTCACCCGCTATATAACATAACTATAGACGAAGATGAATCTCAAGCGTTACCACTCCCCAACCGAATACTTGAGGGTCACTGACATGATCATCCTCGGTCAAAATATTTTACTACGAAGCGTATTATGCTATTTTTGGAGAAATTCGACCACACTGCCAAAAATCGCAAGGATCGCTGCGGACGAAAATGTGCTGATGGAACAAAAACTTAATTATTATCGGATGTAACCTGTGTTTGGAATTGTGAAGGAAACGTACTTTGGATGAATCAAACGAAGGAGACGTGTGTAATCGCTACTTTGTTTCTACAAACAAACTTTTTAATAATTTCAACTCCCCCTACTGCTATCGCCCTCGATTCTGATCCCCAACCGATCTCGTCATCACTGGACTTGCTCCAACCTCCCAGTGGGCCTCTCAATTCTCCGCTTCATCAATCTCTGTTTGATGCGAAACACAACAGTGTGATGTGAGCCCCTTTGTCTTCCAAAAGCATTTCCGAGTATTTTTGGGCATTATTCATTCATTTATTTTCCAATTTATTATAAAGGAACATCGTCTTTCTAAATGTGAATACCTACATCAAACTGCGGAGGACGAAGAGTTCGGCAAAGCCACTTTTTCAATTGAAGTTGTTCATAATTGAACGATCAAAACTAACAGTTTCTTTCAAAGAAATTTGACTGCGCCTGCGCTGATTTATTCAATTAGGATCATTTTGTGAATTTGATGAGAGCAAATAAGCATCGAAGTGTCGAATTTTAGCTAATGATGATCTGATGTGCAATGAAGTTACATCGATCACGTAGTCATTATCGGCTACCTTCCTTCTCTAAGTAATCCCCCGTAATCAAATACTCCTTTAGACCAACTTCGTGTCGAACGACCTCGAAAGCCTGTATTTTGTGCACATCTCTCCGTTAATATCGATAACAAAACCTAACCTAGAATCACATGAAATGCTGTATCGTCAATCCTCACCTGTCATCGAATGTACTGATTCAAACGCGACTATAATTGGCGTTCCCTTCGGAATTGTCTTCAGTTTTGATTCCAAGTCAGACACCGAGTTATGCTTGTAAATAAGCTTTTTCGCCCGACTTGATCGAATTCCTTCTATCATACTGGCGTGATTATTCTCATCAGAAACTATTACACAATCCGGCAAATATCGTCCTAAGGAGTTCAAAGCCCACTCATTGGCAACGTAGCAGGACGTGTAGATGAGAGCAGCTTCTTTTTCATGATGATCCGCCATGGTTTTCTCCAGTGTCTCATGCAATATTAAGTTACCGGAGATGTTTCTAGTACCTCCGGACCCTGTGCCTTGCGCATCGATTGTTGATCTGAAGATAAATGACTGAAAAATTAGTACCTTACGAGAACAGCCTGTCAAGAACGACCGCCTACACATTAGAACTTAAGTCATTTACATATTCTCATTAATCAACTATCTATATCATGTCAATTGATTCTATATTATCGTATTTTATATATGCCTTTAACATATCATTCATAATGAAGTGGATGATCTCCGTTCTCTGTTGCTTTGCTAAATTTTCCCAAATAGCTCCATCCGTCGAAAGTTGGATATAAACATTTACACTTGTATTTACCAGGCTTATTGGTAGAGATCAGATGTGAATGGAACAGCGTGTTCTGATTCATCAAGGGAAGGATATTCGACATCAAAACCTAATTTCTCAGAATTTCTCATTGCAGTATTCTCTATTTCGTACTTGTAGGTGATTGATGGACGACGTGACAATCAACCGATTCGATAGTTAATTATTATTGTTCAAAATTACATTATTCGTGTACATAACAAAGTTGCATTTACCGCTTTCTATTTTCCATGTAAATTGCTGGCACATAAAGGAAAGTCACATTTAGCCCATAATCGAAGCGCCGGTAATTTTTTGTCAAACGAATGTGATGTTTTATCTCACATCGTGCGCAAAAAGGGCCATGGAATAATTTGTATTCTATGTGAAAAGCACCGGTGTTGAAACAGGATTCGATATTCCGGTATGAAAGGAAGGCTCTAGTCGAAAAATGCTTATATCGTATTTATCGACTACAAGGACACATGAAGTCGCAAACTCCAGCGGTATTTTCACAAACAGAATCGCTAAAGTTGCTCCATTTGACATGCTCAGAATTTCAATAGCAGGATTGTTTCTATTAGACGGAGTGCCATCAATAGCATTTCTTGTCACCACAATCTTGCTATTCTACAAGCCAACATCATTGACACAATTCAGAGAGCTGAAACCATTCACGATAATAATTAATAATAATTGTGTTTTTGAATAAAAAATCAAAAAAATATTTAGAATAGAGCAGGACAAACGCAGAATCCGCTGGGGTCAAACAATAAAGACATGAAAATGTCACCAAATATCACGTCGCCAAAAGCAAGAGGATGCACTCTGTTTAAATTTTCGACCAGTTTTGACGGTAATTTCTTGTTCAGATAACGCATTCCAAATGCTTGATGGTGTCTATTGTAAAAAACGACTGAAGAGATAAATAATTACAAGATGGAATTTTAAGTTTTGAATCTATGGCCACGAGTCACTATTTCATCATTATTAACAAAATTATTATGCCAACGGGGTTTTGTGACGCTGTGTCCAAGCCAACAGCCGCATCGCTCATTTATGAGAAAACAGAAAACATTTAGTAATGAAACTGAGGCCTAAGTTCAATTATAACTTCAAAATGGGAGTCCGGCTTTCTTTTTATCTAAATTTCATCCGATTTTGACGGAAATCAGCCAACGGATAGAAAATGATGAAAAATCACAAAAATTTCTAGGCTTCCGTAAGGAAGATCAAAAAGTGTTGCATTTGGTATTATGCTTCCCATATCACTACTAAGTGTTGCAACACATTAACTTGTGCTAGAGATTAATTACATAAGTTGATGAATCGTGATCTCCAAATACTTGTTACTGGCATCTGGCAAACAGAATGTCACTTCATCCGCTCTAAAAATAGTATTTCAAGGCCACACACATCCAATCAACCAACAAAAGATGGTGTGATTGTTGAAGTGACAGCAACGGTTAATTTAGCAGTTTGTCATTTGATTAAGCCACGATGATAACGCTGGAACTGTACTCTACAGTAGAATATGAAAATCCAACTTTGTGGTTCTCACACTTTTAAATTACAAGGTCCTTTAAAAAGATGTTTTGCATTTCAGCTATTCTACGTCCTAAGTACCTCATAAAATATTTCAAGTGACATTGTGGTAGGTGTAAGCTGTTTCTATTGTCTAATGTACAAATCACTGAAACATCTGCGTCTTCAAATTCAAATTAGCTACTTTAACTATTGGCAAGACTATCCGATAGCTATTTGCAGATAACATGGATAAAATCAGGGTTGGCATATTAAAAAAACCGTGCTTTTTTTTGAATAGGAGGCTGCGTTATTTAAAATAATAGATTGTGCTTCTTCTATATAAGGCCAGGAATTTTAAATGCAAGTTCGGTATCATCAGATCGGAACTTCAACACGAACGATCGTTTAATTGTTTTAATTAAACTTCTAATACACCTAATTACAGTTCTAAAGGAGCGGCTACGGAGCATTCGCATCCATGAGAAATCACCTGTTATCGGCAATAGTACCTATTTTCTTCTACTTCCCCTTTTCGCAACATCTTTTTGTGTTTTACTGTTTTTGCAATTTGCTACGTCTTAATCATACACAGCCTACCTAACTTTGAAAGAATCCATCTTGTGAATGAATGTGGTCTCAGACTTTTGTTAGTAGTTGTAGAGATGCATTACTGCGATTAGTAAAATTTTATAGTTATTCTATACTGCTTCACGATCGTAATAGTTTCCATACCCTTTAAGTAATTTTTGTAATAGCTACACTTTTTGTTATGAACATTTTTAGATCATTGATTTAAGCATACACGTGATATTATACGGTCAGTTGCATAACTAAATTTGTCTTCATTTGAATAAATACTAAACTAGATAATCTACTGATGTCAAAGTTAACTACAATTTCATGATGATACATAATTATTAACACATTTAGACGTTAAGCCTAAATTATGTCTCCTCATCTCACACCGAAAGAATTGTCTCGGTAGTATAAAAAGAAAAAGACGTGTATTTCAGATAATGAAGACATATCATGTTCTGAATAGTTTGATACTTAAATTAGAAAACACCGTTGAGCTTACAATTTGACATCGGACATGACCTACTAGCAACATCTGTTCAAATTCTATCGTTCGTCTATCAATTGGTGAATGTGTTTAAAAAACCCACTTATTTATTTATGGTTTTTTAAATAGGGGTGGGTCCTTTTAACCAACACTGAATGAAATGCAACATAAAAATTCAATCGTTAAAATAAAATGACGTTTTTCATTTACCCATCAATCCGATGGAGGTTCGAAATGCTGACGAGGAAATAATAGAGCAGATTTCTTGCACATCTTTTCAGTAGATGATCTATCGTACTCACTTGCATAATTATTATGTGTACAATAATTCCATTATTACACATGTAAGTCACATTCTTAAGTCGGCTTATAATCATCTCAAAGATGCAGTGCTGTGATTAGTTTGGATGACATGGGTCCCTTAACGATGAATAAGTCAAAAACAATTCATAGCAGAAAATGGCATCAATGCATAAAACACATGCTATGCAGATAGTGTTTAGAGCTACGCATGTACGTGAAATAAGAGGTCGTTGCTTAATAAGCCCAGCTTGAGTAGAGATTTTGAGATTATCATTATCCGGATATGCCTACAGTGCTAAAAAACATTCTTAGATGCTCAAACGTGTAAAAATTAATTTTCTACTTCATAATGCTGCAATTCAGTCAAAACTCAGAGATTTTTCAATTTTTTTCAAAATCAGTACTCCTGCAGCACATCTAGCCTACTACACTTAGAAGCAATACAGTGGCTAACTGAGACAGCTCAGTTACAAAGGACATACATGCATGAAAAAACTATTTCTGAACGAATTTATCCATGTCTGCTTGTGGAGGGGGGGGGGGAAGGGGATTTTCGACGTGTGAAATCTTAAATGTCCATTTCTGCATTAGATGTCATCGGCTCTACCTCTACAATGTCGTATTCTTCGTCACTCTGTGCTCCCATTCGTGTCTCCATAGATAATGGTCCGAAGCAGCTGTGCCCCTTTTTCTTCCACTGTCAGTTCCACGGATACAGGGATCTCCGCGTCTATATCCACCATGCGCCTAACTCATTCGGTGACATGTTAGTTGATTCCAGTCACCCGCGCATCATTATCAACAGTAGTATGTGCAGTAAAATCGCATTATTGACTGCCATTTGATGCGCTCCTACTGTGCGAATTCATCCGTAGCTACAACTCCCTGCACTGGGTTTATAAAGCGAAGTTTTCGGTAGTTAGAAAAAATGTAGTAAATCCGGATAGGGCTTAGCTGAGTCTAATAAGCGGGTAGGCTTGTAAAGCGGCGATCAGTAAATATAATATCCAATTCAAGCTTAATGTAACCTTAACTGTTCAAACCATGATCTGTGATTAAATCTATCACATAATAGATTAATGACGTAACGACGTGTCTTTAAAGATAACTAATTCTCAAACATACACGCATCATGGTGAATACCAGTATCCTACTCTTTATTACGCGACTATTCACGCAAATCATATCCCATCTTTATTGCAATATTTAATTTACTTTTGCATGTCCAAAATTTTAATTAATTCCTGGACTTTTTGGAGGGGTAAAAAGGTATTCCACAGCTAAGCATAGCCTGTATGACAGATTGGCTGATAAGTCTGCTAAATTCTTGAATGGGTGAAGTTTGAGTAAATAAGCGAAGTTTGTGTAAATAAGCGAAGCATGGAATCAACTAACATCTACCGTGTTTTCAATTCAGCTGCTTGAATTGAAGAAAATGATGAAAAATACGCGAAGCAAATTATTAATTCTTGTAATGTGTCCTGAATCGCTAGCTGCATTGAATCGGCCAAAAGCAATGGGGTATATAAACTATCAAATCATCTATGATTTTAGCCCACATTCATTCGTTTGATGAAAATGATAATGGACGCCTGACATGATAACTATTGCCAACATACATCTTTCATTAAACTCGATAGGAAGCCTAGTACGTACAAGACTCGTATAATGTGTCTTGTTATTTTCCGCATGAATCTGATCACTGCAATAAATGACAGAATTCTAAATGAAATGAAAAACAACTTTAAAGATGTGTACAAAAATCATCTTTTCAAATGCTAGATAAGAAGGTTTTCCTCAACAACCACAAAATTTTTCTGGACTTACTTAGCTGCGTTCACCACATAAGGATGCCAACTCATTCCCATATAATCGTTGGAGCACCAAACAGTTACTTCTTTATCAGAGCCAGTGTGTTCGCGCGCTCTTGGAAAAGCTTTGCCTTTGCGCTCCATTTTCTTGAATACTCGGTACGAATGGTCCTCTTTCTTCTTCTTTAGCAGAGAATCAAACACGTTCTCATAATTGAAATGATCACCAGGTGCACTGGTTTTCACTTTCTCAGAATCCGGATCCACCTGTACGGGTTTTGCATCAATTTGATTCGCCGAAGTACCACAGAGACCGCAATACTGAATATCTTGGACAAGATGGTCACAATCATTAAAAAGACAATCCTCTGAGCCTTTCAAGTCCGAATTCCCCTTCATCATTCTCTCTAACAGGGGATGAAATGGCTTTGTCTTTGAAGCGACTTTCTCTGCAAAAAAAATCGGCTGATTGCATTTGCTAGTAATTCCCATGACCCACTAAAACATAAGTAAATTAGCCTAAATGCAATTCACAATATTGAAATATTTCATAGCCAAAGCTCAAATTTAGTGATTGTATTACAGATAGTACAATGGCTGTAGAATAAACACTGACGCACTAGAAGTGCGCAATTCTTACGAATTCATCTTCATTTAATGTGTCTTACTACATATAATATAGTAAATAGCAGAAATAAATCGGCGTAATTTTTCAAAATGGTAGAAATACCGCCATGAGGAAAAAAATCCGCGAATATTCTGATTTAGCAACAATGATGAACTGATCATTTAACTCTGTCAATATGTCATACATTAAATGCATTAAGATGAATTAATGCGGAAAAGTACAAGGAATATTTGAACAAGAACTACGAGATGGTCGACATATTCAGGCTCATGATATACATATTCGAGTAATGAGTACAGCATCCCATTTGATTTCCATCTACACTTCTACCATATTTTCTATTCGATCTCATAATATTACACTCAAAAATATCCTAGCATGAGGACTGTTAAATTTGTACTAATAATACATCTTGGCTATTATGCATATCTAGCAATGCATTTCAGCAGCTGACAGATTAAATGAATCTATAATTAGAACATGCGGATAACTGCTCTTCCCCGTCTTCATGCGTCTGTCGAAGCAAATGTTCAGGGAGACAGCGATGCACGGAGTATTTTCGTTGATCCCGTGGCATTCTGCTTTCCGCATATTGCCAATAAGTACTGGGTGTCACGGTGTGGCATGTAGTCTAACAGTACATGCATGCGACATTGCTTGAGTAACCGAAAATGCTTTTGAGTCTAAGCTACAATGCAAAATTATAAAGCTTCACATGTGAGTCAGTTAAAAAATTGAGATTTAGAAACCAAGCAGGAAGCTCATTACATCTCTGATACACGTATAAATAAATCAATTCACATGACTCCATCGGATGAAGCAAAATGAGTAGGAAAATTTTAAGTTTCATGTAAATAACAGCGGTAATTAACAAGTAAATTGCACAAATGTAGAACCTAACATACATGTATTTTAGAAAAAGTCAACCAACTCAGGCAATTTGAGCACTAAATCCACTGGCAGTCGTAAACGCGGTATTGCCGCCGTTCCCTAATGACTCTTCAGAATGCACAATCCTGAGCGGCCAAAAATATATTTTGACATTTGAAAATAGTTTTGAATGGCTGTACAACCTGATGAACTATACAAAAGCCAGCTCTGAATTAGTTTATTCAGGCTTAACCGAGCAGCTAATTACTAAGAAATGCAGGGTAGCAGTCCATCCGGGATAGCACCTTATCATTATAATGACTTATGTGACAAGATTAGAATAGGTCATAATGGCGTAGGATCACGACCTCATTTACAAGTTTGTCTGAACGTAAAGGCAAAATTGTCATCAAATTTCATTAAAGCAAATGGATTATTGAAATACTCTACATACCGGGGTACGTCCGACTTGGTGAGCCATTTTTTCGTGGTTGTGCAAGACTACATGACCTCATAAAAGCTAAAAGCATTGAATTCCTTAATTGATTCTCCTCCGAGTCAAGTGGGAGTGGCTGCTATGTTCCCCATTAAATTTCTTTTGAAAATTGATGGAAAGAATACTCCAATGGACGAGAAAAATGGAGGATTTATTCGAATATCACCCGATTTCACATGTAAGTGATAGAATGTGAATCAACATATGTCATGACCTCAGACAGACATAAAGTTGCCTACTTGCGTATTACGATGAAGTGCATATTATGATTGATATTATGGAATTATGAAATAAATTGATTTATCTCGATCAAGAAGATAAATAATACCTAGTTAGTGCCTTGTTTGACATTTTGATTGAAGCTTAAGACCAGATTTATTAATAGAAATGAAAGAAATATTAAGATTTATCGAAATTGACTTTACAGAAAATGCGAACTACACAGTGAACTACACAGAAAGAAACTACACAGTGAGTGAGTGAGTGAGTGTGCGGATGACTCACAATGCGAATGATTCACAATATAATAATCTCGATGATTCCATAATAATTTCAAAAACTTACCCGTTGATTTCAAATTGTTAACATTGTCGTTACTCCTTAAGTCAATCGTCTGAATTTTAGAATCGAGTTTCTTCGACAGGTATGGACACACGCGGATGTCATCCTTCGTGGGAGCACTTTCAAGTTGCATACCGCTCGAGTATGAATTCGTAACAGCTCTCATCACGGGACATTCACCGGCTCGTTGGAGAATCTTGAACGCATTATTTCTAATGCCAGTGACTGTCATTCTACTTAGAAATGGACACGTGCTCATTGTGATTGCCTGAAAATCAAATAAATATTTTTGATATCTTCGCATCACTCGAGTAAAGACTTAATTAATGCATGAATTTGATAATTTCAGACATTGTAAAATAGTAAATTTTCAGCTTAACAAGCAATTTGATGGGTGCATGTGGAAAGCTGTGTCGAATGTTATCAACAGAAACAGAAAAAGCTCAATCATAATAATATAATGTCCACTTAGTGTTAAATTTAGCAGTGACAATTTGGCGGAACACATATGCACGACTTCGAGTTTTGATTCTCTAATGAAATTGTATGGGATTAGACAAGCAGATTAAGTAGTTTAAATTAAATTTTCATGTTTGCAACAGCAAGCTTTAGTTCTGCGATTATTCCCGACACAGTAATACTGTGTCACTAGAACATAATAGTGTGAAAGTAAGAAGAATGAGATGAAAATTTCAGTAGGTTAATTACAAGGTTTGCTAGTTATTATGATCACCCGCCTTTAAATTGCACTTCAAAGATTTCCCACATAGTGATGAAATAATATTAAGTAACAATTCATTTAACAGAGCTATCTAATAGTGCCATAATTAATGACGTTGAAAAATCATGATGCTCAATACATTGACATGTTCCTAGATCTACATGTTTAACACGATTGAAAACATAAATCTTTAAACATATTCTTGTATTATCACGAAAGTGCCTACTTACACTCGTATGCAGAAGCATCGCTGTGAAAGACCTTTCAATCATGTATAGAAAAAAACATGTTCCAAAAATCGTAAATCTGCTTCGAAATATGGGAATGTATTCCAGCTTGGATACAACCACAAACTACGATCAATTAGTCTACTCGTACTAATGAACATGAAAATCTGAATCTCCCCTTCATTTGAACTTCTCGATTTCCAAATTCTCAGACTCTCTAGTTTCTTCTATTATCGGTTTCATTGATTTCCTTCGCCTCCTGCCTCACCAATTCTTCAACATGGGCGAATTGACTATCAATTATAGCGCAACATAATGGCGAACACTTGAAAATAGTCCACGCCTCATGTTTGCTGAATTCTGATGCATGCATAGGAATCAGTGCATGTTCGACCCCTTCATGAAGGCATCTTTGAGTAAATTTTAGTTGGTACTTGTATTTCTCTCTACAATGAGTTCCCTTGAGAGAGAATGATGACTTTTCCATTATGCAGAATACCTTAGAAGATGTGTCGATTTTTCCAATCTACTTCGAGATGAGCCGGCGGTCGTTAACCCTTCCATGGAATGGTGACACACGTTTCGGCAGCTGCAATAACGGAATCGCCACGGTTGAAGTTTTTTCAGTTTCTGGATTCCTCTCCCCCATGGTCAAATTGTCTAACTTTACAAAGGCAGCAACAATCACTGATGTTGCTGACTGGTCACTACGGTTGATGACAAGAATCCATCATTCAAAGAAATTTCGCAAGCAGTTTTGCGACTGTTAAAATGCTGTCCGGCTTAATGAAGACCATGCTGATTTTCTCCGCGTCTTCCTTTAATTGTTCTCTAGGGCCTACTGTTCTCATCCTTTGATCAAAACCAACATCGTTATTTCTGGCTGTAATCAAGCTTTTCAGCTCGCAAGGATTTGTGTTTGTCAGAAAGGATTTGGAACTCCTCCATCTCAACTCTCGATTAGCTCAGGACCGACAACAATAGAGAAGGCGAACGCTCTTAGTAGAAACATGCAATGAATAGTTCAACTGTGATCACACAATTCATTAGTTATCAATCATACACGCGCATAAGGACAGATATTCGTTATGAAATATTTGGATGAGAAAAATCCTAAAATTTATAAATACAAACCACGAGGAGTAACCCTATGCACTGAGCGCGACACGAAAAAGAAAAATCTAGCTACTAAAATATGACTATTACGTACTCTGCTAGTATGACACATGCGGAGCAGATGCGAGAGGTGCCAGATGAACACTGATTATGCAGAAATTTTGATTCTTAGTCCCACAGGAAATCAAGGAACAGCTTCTTGCAACCGACATGTATTTTCTACTCTAAAGTACTGCATCTTGGAGAAACGAGGCTCTTCCAGCTTGAATTATCATCTTTTGCGATTTCTCATTAACTCTATCACGACTTCAGGCAGGAAACAGAATTTTCCTGAATTTCGACAGGGAAAAAAGCAATTGGATCCTGACATCCTAATAATGTCTGCCTTTCAAAATAATACTCATTCAAAGAAATTGCGGAGTTCAGCCAACCTACTCCTTCCTTTTCTATTAGCATGGTAGATAAGATAGAGAGGATCCTACGGGATATTTGAGATAACCCCGTTTACTTATCCTCTTATCTTCCTGCCCGACTGTGATATCGACAACCTTGTGTCACAAGATTTAATTGGTGGAAATTATTGACCTCCAGTGTTTTTGTATCTCGGATGGACTCGGCAAAGCATCAATATTCAACATAAGATCAGCTTTGACGGAAATAAATTCTGCAAGCATTTCATGCCTTCATTTTAATATAATCAAGGCATATCCTACTCGTGCATGAAATTAGAAAATCAATGTCTCTATGGCTTCTATTGAAAGCTCTAAGCAGCAGCCAAAATTTCTCAACTGGACCTGGACAATTGTGTTTGATAATGATAATCGCGGGTTACTGACATCTTACTTAATTCTTGTCAGCAGCGATGATTAGTTGAAAAATATCGATCGCATGAAAATTAGCCTAACTAGAGGCGAACACACAAGAGTAATTCATAAAAACTCGCTTTTAAAGCTACTTAGCAGCTCAAGGCTAAAATGATAACAAAATTTACACGTTCACATTGCACATTAGTTGGCAGAGCTGAAATGTTCATAAGTTCTGCAGTTTAAGAAACCGTCATTGAAATTCATCGTCGCTTTAATAGTGGCTGCAATTTCATACAATACCAATCAAAAGACTGAGTAGTGGATATGACAATTTGCTTAAAATTCGATGAAGCCCTAAAGCAAGAAAATGTATCAGCGCAATTGCGGCGTCGATACACACATTTTGATAGTCTCATCAGGACAGAGTCGGTCAAAACCCGCCTGGCGATCAAAAAACTCCGCTTCACTCGTCCATGCGTGCGAAGTGAGTGAACTTAAGACGCAACATTCGTCATTAATGTATTGTATGCGGTGCTTATTCCGTAAGGCTGGAATTCATTGAATAGGATTATGAGAATCAGAACTTTGTAGCTGTATGCAGTGTGGGCAATATTTTCCTGTGCAGCTTATTATTCCTTCGTTCACATTAAGGGACGACAAAAACTTCATTTCTCATTAATAAATTTTGGTTGCCCTGACAACAGACGGGAACTTATAAGCCCCAGAAACAATGAAACGGGTGAGGAAATACAGCAAACATGTTTTATTGAAAGAATCTAAGCTCTTGTGAATCCCTTTGTGTGAATCCTTTGAAAGCTGTGGTGTGGTTGTGCGCGCATGTGTGGCTCTTGCCAATGGCATGGCTCTGCTTGCTTTGCTTCGCCTGTAGTTACATGGATATAGGTCCATCATTTATCTGCAGCTTGAGTAGTTTTGTCTTTGAACCTTATGTTTTGAGTAGTTTTGATTCACCTTTACGTCAGCAGACTGCAAACCTTTCCACTTGGTCAGCGGCTTTCTACATTCTCCTCGCTTGACTTAGGCCCCAGCACATATTCTTCTCGGAAGTCATGATTTTGTCATCTGCCCGACATTATCACTCACTTAGTCATCGTCTAAACATTCCCCTAATCTGCATCTTATTACTTACGCGAATCTCCTGTCTGACCGCCATTATCATCTGCAACGCTGTGTGACATGTTTCCCTGCATCTAAGCAATTACTTATAATAACTTCATGGTGACCTCACCACTGATGGAAATTTACTGACATCTAACACTTTTTAATGACACTTAGGGCCCAGGATGTGCTATGTACAGGGATGAGAACATGGAGTCACAAAATCCGGAGGAACTCCTCTAAGGTGGGGAGTGTGTGGGGTGGAAACGATGCTGTTATCTTCGGGGCCCATTTTCAGTTTTGATGTGATTACAAGCAATTCAAGAGTCAATTTTAAATAGTTATGAATGTTTATGCGCCTACACACTGTTTATGCTGCGACTAAAAATATATTGGATTATTAATGCACTAAGGGCACAGATAGTAATAAATTAATGCTCAACCATATTGAGGCAAAGCGCCGCAGGCGAAACCTCCAGTCTTTTGAGGGTTTAACTAGCAGAATTTTTATGTTTTATATAGAGCCGCAGGCAAAACCTCCAATAGTGTAAATAGTAGAATTTTATGTATTATAAAAAGCCGCAGACGAAACCACCAGTTCACAGAATTAGATTGTTTTAATCTTCCAATTTACTGGAAGTGAAGACTAATTCAAAACGATGGCACATGCGTGAACCTAGTAAGTGGACAAAAAGGAATTCCCAATACCTCACAGAGAAAGGGAAAAAGTAGTGCGTCGCTTGCGGATTGCTGTGAATTCTATCAAAGTGCTTCGATTGCCACGATTATTTCAGATTTGAAGAATTCAGATCATTGCACATAAGTTTTCTCCATAATATTGGTCCCTCCGATCATTATTGAAAATAGCAGGCGCACGAAAATAAGTTCACCGGATGATTTCACCACTAGGGGCCCATGAGTGGCTAGAGGGGACAGATGAATAATATCAATTGCAGTGCCTTGTGATCAGAGGGATCTTATGCAACGCATCATGAAGTTGTCATTCCATCTTAGGGCCCACATACCTTAACCCCTACCCCCCCTTACCCCTATTTTTTATTGCATTTTCTGGCGAATCTCAGAAATGACCCTGATAGCCGTCAAAAAAATACGGAAGATTCTCTTCCCTGAATGTATGAAAGCCGGAATTCATAAAATATAAATCAGTTGGGAAATTTTGTATCGTGTTCAAGTAAAGTTAAACTTCACACTTTCGCTGTACGATCAACTTCATCGATGTAGAGTCCTACCTCATGTCTGAATACAACCAACACAACACCAAAATCAACCTATTTCATGGTACACTATAGCCGGTCCTTAGCAATCATGTTCAACTTAACAATGAACTTCAACCATATCCAAAAATATTCTATAGGCCCTATACATGCATCGATGAATAATATGTCGAAAATACTGAATGGAAATTTTAGCATTCCGACGATGCATCTTATCTACAATGGATTAGCTAGAATTTATAAAAAGTGCACTGTCAGTAATTAGCCAATTAAGAAATTCACTCAAAATACTGAAATAATGAAATCAGAAAAAAATTACATTATTTCTATTGAAAATAGTCCAGCCTTTAAAATTTTACTGACAAACACAAAAAAAATTTACTGACATGATACTGCCACAAAAATTCACTGACAATTTACTGACCGCGGTCACCATGAACTTACAGCACGCTACATGCCTTATTTCTCCATTGTAATTGGTCTTACAGATTCATGATATGCAAGACTTCAATGGAAATATTGATATCTTCCATTCAAGCAAATGTATGAGGTGTCTGATTGAGGAGATCACCAACTGATGCAATCAAATTTATCCTCTTCCTCTGATGCTGTTCCAATATCTTAATCTTTGACAAGTATGCCCGCTTAAACAAATGACACATTTTAGTATGGAAGCCCCATCTTGCGTAATAAACATGTACGATTTCCAAAAACCGAAAATACGCCAAACCCTATTGACCAATGGCGGGCTTTTTGTGTGGCCATTTCTGGATTAGGGTTATGGTCACAACAATTACGTTGTCTGCAGAGACAAAAACATGTTAAGCAGTTGATTATCGAAACAAGCTGTTAAGATGATTATATCAAAATGAGTTCCACATTCTTCTGATACTGCACATCTTTGCTCATTCGGAGATTGACTTCACCATGTGTGTCAAACATGATTGATCTGGACACGTTCATAAATAAATCGCGCTGAAGTTAAATTAAAGCTGATGTTTTGCTTACCGACTTCTGTAGATACATTCTCTTGTACACGTTGCCTAAAAGTGTGGCGAAGCATGTACTATATAGGCCAATCTCGTTTATTGAACAAATGCGATAACTAAGATTTTATCCATACCTCATACAGCATGCACTAATTTGATAACCGGTACAAGTTAATGCTCGATTTTTGTAGTTACCGGTATTGATATGCTCTTGGTAAGTATCAACATTCGCAATATGGTTTTAATTCTTATGATAGACGACAACCAGGGTTGAGAACTACATGTAGTTCATCATAAAAAATACGACATACTATAACTGATGAATGATTGAGAAACGCCGGTGACCAAGCTTAAGTTGGACAAGGGAATGTGCAAGGCGGCCAGTATGGTGGGCTATTAGGCAGCGCCAACAGCTACATAGGATTTTGAAAATGAATATGAGGTCTGTGAGCAACTATTAGCAGAATGGAACTATGCAGACTAGACAAAAGACATTGAAGAAAATAAATAATTATCAGATGCATAGGCTGGTGAATGGCCTCTCAATTAAATAGATTTTGAACTGAGCTTTAAATAGGCCGATTCGCTAATGATTTACTTCGAAATATTGAGAACACTTGTGAGTTACGTTTACTATCAAAAACCTTCCAACTTGAATCAGGGAGGGAAAACTCTTCTTCTCGCCCGTCGAAGTAATGCAGAAGAACCATTGCCACCAGGTCGACGACTAGAAATAGGTATCTGTATGATTGACTGCGATCAAATAGGCGAAAACATCTACACTCAAGAGCCAAATTCTTTGCTGGCCGCTATTCATGGTTTCTTGAAGGCCTACGTGACAGATAATACATGTTTTCCTTAGACTACGATATTCACAGCAGTCAATGAAAGAACAGGAATGAAAATGCGACATTCAAATATTGAGGCCTATCGCTCTCCTCTTCCACGGCATGAACAAAAAATTGTTGCGTGGGGTTGGTACACAACTCCATAAGCAATTCGTTTCTAAGAGAAAATCCTCGAGGAAACATTAGTGACGTTGAGAATTCCCTAGAACGACTGGGAAATCCAATTACCGAAATAGCCTACATGGTCACAGACGAAGATGAGGAATCTAGTTAAATTTTCCAATACATGAAAAATTAAAAAATTTGCTTTTGTTCCCTCCTATTTAACTATGCACACTATTAAGGACAGGCAGCATGTGGCTGAGAAGTTTAAATGTCGAAATTACAGAATTGATGCAATGAAACTAAAGCAATATCTCATACAAGCCTACAAACTTATGTTTAACTTTAAATTAACAATGTCTAAGTGACACCACACTGTTGAAAAGTGCCAGAAGAACTATCCAACTTATGACAATTTCCGAGCTACTGACAAGTGTTTGGCTGTAAAACATAGATGGAGCACTCAAAAACAGTTAAAATTATTGTTCCATACGTCCGCCTCACCTGCGCTTTCGCAACTGTTAACTAACGTTACCTGGGAGAAGGTCATGTGCTTTTAAATATAATTCGAGAATGATTTAATTAAATTACCATGGTAAAACTGTGATCTATGGCTAAAGACACGGTTCATCTTTCTGTTCTAAAAAAGTCATTTAGTCATGTATTTGGTGATTTGCAAGTGAACTTAACCATGCGTTCATTCAAAAATGAAACAATTGGTTCTCAACTGACACAAAATAGTGCATATTTTTTATTCGTAATTATTTGTGGCATTAAATTACTCGGGAGAGAAAGCTGATTTTTTTCACATCATTGATTAACAAAATAGTGCAACGGTCTAATTCGAAGAATTCCACCAGCACTACTCTTTTTTACATCTGCAAAAAATCTGAAAAAGTAGAATGTTTTGTTTGTTACAATTTGGACGTTGTATTTAGGTATAAACAAAAAATTCTTCATTTATTTTTAAAATGCGTTTAGTTCTGTAATTACTAAACAATGAATAAGAGACAATGAAAAGGAATATTTGTTTCTCGCTTACAAATATTTTTAAACTCATGATAGTCTGAAATTAAACTGCAAATGATGTAGACCTAGTTCTTGATATTCGAGAAGCATTTTTAAGTTTCCTTGAATTTTGGTTCATTTCTTACCTGACGCATTTGGCGGTCCTTCACACTGTTGTTGACTATTATTTGTGTGTAAAACTGAAGTGCCTGAGAAACCGGCTGGTTTCTCTACCATATAGTAGGGACATGTGGGTAGAGTGTTGACTCAAAAAAGTATATGCATACAATGAAAAATTTTATATCAAAAAATGCAGTTTTTTGCGGAGATTTACGTTCCCGGTGGTCCAAGAAATTATTTGAGCACTTTTGAAAAAAATCAAAATTTGCCAATTTATATACTACCGAGATGACTCTCCTAAATAAGCAGCATGAAACAAGTTGGACATCTGAAGGAATGAATATTTGCTAATAAGCATCCCAACAAAGCGGAAATAAAGCTAATTTGCAAGGGAATTTCATGATCCGCATCATAATGGAAGTCTTCATGAAAAAGTCGCGATATTATTCGTGCTTTCTTGGTTGAAGTTTCGAGTTTTTAATTCAATTATCACCGGCATGATTTTGTGATTATCTAAATTTATGCTTCATTTCTTGAATCTGAATTGTGATGTGGAACCATTTACATCTTTCAAAGTTGATTGAAGTCATTGCTGTATTTGATTATGTGAATTTGCTGTGCCAGTTGCAGGTTGCATGTGATATGATCACGCTTGAGAAAATACCCTTGACATAGAGTAGGTATATTAGGCGGAGTGGTAACTGCGCATTTATTAAATCCCCAATGTGTATACACTTTCGATTCTATTAAATGAACTTAAAGGAGATACAGCCGGAATTGTTTCCAAATGTGAGATATTGTAGTAGTCCGTTGTTTAAATCAAGTAAAACAAGTATTCCCAAAGACAACATAATCTTTGGGTATTCCAATTGATGATTTATTGAATGAAATACTGGGTTTATATAGCAAAATGTGAGGTCTTATTATAATCAACTCTAAAGCGCTCACTTTAGGTTATTTAAACCACAAAATCCAATTACAAATATTTTGCGGCAGAAACACTTTATTGTAGAAAATAAAGTCATACACAAATAATTAGTGGTAAACTTTGATAACCACGGCGCAGCTGATTTCTTGCGCGAAGTTCGAATTTAGCTTCGATTCGAAATGTGGATGAATTGGTAAGCGCCTGTTACACATATGCACATTTATGAAGTTTTGAAGAAATAACAGCGGAATTGACGGATCATGATAGCATATAGCAGAAGGAAATGATAATATTTTACAGATAGTCCGTGTCATGACAGCCTTGGAGAGGCAATGTTAATTTGTTAAATTGGCAACTCGTTGACCTGCGCTATTAATTACTTTCCTTCTGAACCTAAAGAGAATCTCTATCATCATCTATCTGTCTAATTCTCTGAAGAGAATCAAAATCACATATTGAAAGACAATTATTTCAATCAACTTTGAAAGATGTAAATGGGTTCACATCACTATCCAGATTCAAGAAATGAAACATGAATTTAGTGAATCATAAAATCAAGCCGGTGAAAATTGAATTAAAAACTTGACATTTCAGCCAAGAAAGGACGAATAATATGGCGACTTTTTCATGAAGACTTCCATTATAATACAATTCATGAAATTCCCTTGATAATCAGCTTAACTTCCGCGTAGTTGGGATGCTTATTGGCAGATATTCATTCGTTTTGATATCCAACTTGTTTCATACTACTTATATAGGAGAGTCATCTCGGTAGTATATAAATTGGCAAAACTATGACTTTTTTAAAACTGCTCAAAGAATTTTTTTGGACCACGGGAGCGTGATCTCTGAGAAAAACTGAATCTTTTGATATAAAAATGTTCACTGTATACAGATGCTTTTTTAAGTCGACACTCTACCTATTCCTACCGAAGATATTTCATTGTTTAAAAGGGCTAGATCGTAGTAAGCCCGTGCCAAAAAGAAGCGCAGTGCGGTGCAGCGATGAGTCATCGCTGCTGAATCATCATGCTGACTCATCCCCCCCTCCCGGAAGGAAGGAAGGAAGGAGGAGCAGCAAGGGTAGGAATCTCGGAAGGATAGAGTGAGAAAAGGTGGGTTTTGGTGGTTTTGGGATGAGAAAGGCTGGAATTCGCCATGAAGGAGGGTTCCGATGGAAAAACGGAGGTCAGATTCGGAATCTACGTGAAATTTTGGGTGAGGAAGGAAGGCAGGAGGAGTTTTTCTGTGAGGCAAGGGGTGGAATCTCTGAAAACGGCAGAGTTGGAAAAAGGTGGGTTTTGGTGGTTTTGGGATGAGAAAAGTCGTTTTTCGGCATGAAGGAGGGTTCGGATGGGAAAACGGAGGGTAGATTCGGAGTCTACGTGAAATTTTGGTCAGGAAGGATGTTTCCAGCGACATCGGAGAGAAAAAGTTTTGAGGACGCCCCCCCCCTCTGAACGAGACTTCCAACTTTGGTTCTAGAGATCGTAGAAAGTCATGTGATAGCTCATTTGAAAGCTAAGAGTGAGAAAAATGCAGTCGAAAACTCAGTTTAGGGTCCTTTTTTCCTGGGTTTAGAGAGGAAAATGGCAGGAAAACGCCAGAGTTAGAAAAGGCAGGTTTTGGTCGTTTTGGGATGAGAAAGGCCATTTTTCGGCATGAAGGAGGCCTCGGATGGGAAAACAATGCAGATTCGGAGTCAACGTGAAATTTTGGGTTAGGAAGGATGTTTCCAGCGAAATCGGAGAGAATAAGTTTTGAGGACGTCCCCCCCTCTGGAACGAGACTTCCAACTTTGGTTCTAGAGATCGTAGAAAGTCGTGCAATAGCTCATTTGAAAGCTAAGAAAGAGAAAAATGCAGTGGAAAGCATCCTATGTCCAGGTTTTCCTGGGTTTAGGGAGGACAACGCCAGAGTTAGAATAAGGCAGGTTTTGGACGTTTTGGGATGAGAAGGGCCATTTTTCGGCATGAAGGAGGCCTCGGATGGAAAAACGGAGGGCAAATTCGGACTTTGTGGCCAATTTCGGGTCTAGAAACTTGTTTCCAGCGGAATCGGAGAGAATAAGTTCTGACCCCCCTCTGGAGCGATCTTCCGACTTTGGTTCTAGAGATAGTAAAAAGTCGTGCAGTAGCTCATTTGAAAGCTAAGAGTGAGACAAATTCAGTGGAAAACACGGCTTGTTCATATCTGCCTTCGTAGAGATGTGAGACGCCATTGAAAATTTTGGAAATTGGCGAAAAAAAGCGACAGGGTTAGAACTTTTACGAAAATGGCTCTGGCGGGTGAACGAAGCCTCGGACGGGAAAACAGAGACCAGATTTGGAATCAGCGTGACATTCTGCATCTAGAGGGTGAGTTTCAAGTAAATCGGAGAGAAAAAGTTGAAAATTTTCTTCACACTGGGTCTCCACATGGGATTTTTTCGCGAAAATGTTAAATTGTGGCCACCTTTGGCGATGAATAGCAGAGGATTGGAAGTGAATGAAGAGCTCGGGCTTCTTTTAGGGGCAACTCGTCTTCTGGTCATCGTAGAGAGTCGAGGGATGTCTTAAATGAAAGGTGACAGCAAGAAAACGTGACTGTTAAAATTTGAAGTCAATCGGAGCACTAGAACCGGAGATAGACGTGTTTAAAATTTTTTTGATGATGGATATTACGTCATCAGCTGATCGCCACAAACTATGTAAGTGGAAACTCTACTTGTGGGAATCAGTTCTCCTCCCGACTGGGTTGGGGTAGGTGAACTTCGGAGCTCCGATAATAGCATTGGAAATCTCCAAAAACCGGGTTTCCGTAGGAGACCGACTTAGAAAATTTCATGGCTGATATCAGCTAAGGCGTCAGACTAAAAGGTTCGCCAGGAGATGGCCTTCGTCTCCAGGCCATAAAAGACTCCAAAACTTTAAAGGCTTGTAACTTTGCTTCTACAAGTCCTTTTGACTTGATTCAAAAAAGGTTCGATCGCTATTGATCAGATCTATATTGACAGACTATTTATAAAATTTCATAAGTAGTGCTTAATGCTGAAAAATTTAAATTCATTATTTTTGGAGGTTTTCTGGGGTTTTCGACCCTGCTGAAGTCAATGAAGGCATGTATAAGTGTGTACGAGCCAGTCTTTCCATGATACAAGCGGCTTTTCACTAAGAGCGAGCATGACACGGAGAGTTTTGCTGTAATATTCCACTGACAGGGTGTTCCTTCCGGACGGCGGATGCCGTAGTGATAAGTGTGGCAAGGGAGTGTGTCATATTTTAGGCCGAAACCTCTGGGGCAACTGATGTTGCCTGAACTGTTGGGCGTTTGACACAGTTCTCATCGTAGCACTTTGAACGCCAATCGGTTGAGTCTTAGCTATCTTGTCATGGGTGGCATCTAAACATCTCCATTGCAAAACGCTTGTGAATCACGGCTTGCTATCAAGCTGATCAAAGCAACGACTTGCCAACCTCTTGTAAGTAACTCCACCGGTTTTCATGTCTGGCTATCAAGTCATTGACGGTGCAAGTCACGGAGATTTTCGGTGTCATACGTCCTGTTGGTGGGCGTCCCTTTCGAGACATCGGTGAAGTCCGTAGGGATGAGTACTGCACGGGACGTTGGCAATGGTAATCCTTGTGAAACCTCTCTGCGTCATGTTTGCAAGTGGTTGCCTTTCGTCTCAACGTTGTACTCTGACCACCAGGGCGACATTTAGCTATCTGCCACAGGTTACCTCATAAAATCTCCATTGCCCTTGTCTCCCGATATTTGGTCATACCTGCAAGAATGAATCATAAGTTCTTTTAAGAACTGTCTCTATCACGGAGACGAAATGATGAATGGAATGAAGGAGACATTCATGCGCCACACGCAACCACAAGCTCATTTATTCTCTTCGCTAGTGAACAAGCTCTTGTGAGTGTAGTCAGAAAGTTTATCATGTTGTACAAAAGTTTTACTGCACCACAGGTTGATGTATAGTTAGAAAGTTTGATCATGACGTTTTATGAAACACAAATGTCATAAAATGTAGGCGTTAGTGTAGTCAAATAGTTTTACCGTGACACACGTTTGTAAAGGTAAAGTTTGATCATCGAAGTTTTATCCGTAAGTGTAGTCAGAAAGTGCATCATGGTTTGCAAAAGCAAAGTTTTGTGTAGTCAAATAGTTTTACCGCGACACACGTTTGTGTAAGTAAAGTTTTATCATCGAAGTTTTATGACTGACTGAACTCACAACAGCATTAGAAAGTTTAGCACTACACAAGTGTCATGAAAAATACTTTATTTGGTATTTGATTTAACATCATTGAAACCCACTTTACTAATAGCAATGACAATATGGCTTATTTTATTCAGAAGCAAGTGATCGGCGTAACCATGAAAGTTGTCCATCCGAGAAATAATCTTTCGCAGATGTCGTGTATAAAACTCAGAAGCATCAGTAACATATTCTTGTGCGTAGGAACAAAATTGAAAGTCAACACTTTCCGCTTCTTCACCTTGTGGAAAATGAATGTAATTGACATGTGCAATTACATGCAAGTGAGCCTTGATGAGACTGTCTTTGAAATAAGATATCAACTCCGTAAATATTTCTCATGTATAGTCTAAACATGTTTCCAATTCTGTCTCCTCCCTTTGAAACTCAACGATGTTATCTTGCATTAAGCCTCCGAAGCTCTATTGATGAAAACGAATCGTGCAATCATCATGTTTCAATGTATTGACTTCAGGTGCCATGGTTGAGTCTATCGCTAAACATCATTTCGCCTAGGACGATTTCAATAACGCGTTACAAATGTGCGCGCGTACATCGGGAACTCTAGCTCGTCTGTGATTGGACGGGAGGTCTCATCCATTCACCGCTTAGGAAAATCTTATAAAAGGCAGTGCATCAGCTCTGCTCTTCACATTTATCTTTCACAAGGTGAGTGTCGGTGAGCTCCTGCTATCAGGTTGCTTTGACTTGCTTTCAAGTTGAATAGTCTTTTGCTATCATATCTTCTGCTCATAAAACATATCATCGCTGTAATACCTCCTTTGCTCGAGCGTTCCTTCGGGACGGCGGGTACTGCCGTAGAGGGATTGCGTTGCACGGGTTGTTCGTCGTTTGTTAGACCGAAACCTCTGAGCCGTTGCTCATGTTGGGCGTTCGACTTCATACTCAACGTAACGCTTTCTCTTGTCAGGTCATAGTACTTCAGCCATTCGACAAAGGTTAGTCTTTATGATATGGAGTAGAGTGAAATGTAATTCATTAGATGTCACTTCAATGATTGTTCCCATGATAAACGTTGACTAGGCAAATGAAACGATTCTCATTTTCCTTTTCAGTGATTGAAGTCTTACTTATCTACCATTGATCATCTGCAATCGATAGTCCGTCATGAAATCTAAGAAAATTGAAAATTACCGTATTGCTGTCGAGATGGAGAAGGCCACCATCCAGCAATGCAAGTATTTGCATCAAGGTTGACTCACTCTATTACTAACATCATTAGGGTGCAAATCCTAATTAAAATCAAGAGCCCCTCCCTTATTTTGTTCATGTTTAAACCGACTCCAAATTTTACCTCTGCTTATCTTTGCTGTCATTATTTTTCAGTGCATGAATGCATTCGTAATGGGGAACCCGTCCCCCAAGGAGTAATTGGGGAAGCCTATGAGCGGCTTGGCAAGTGTAAGTATCTTTAACATTTCATGTTTATAATGTTTCAGATCCTCTGCATCATCCTTGTCTCATTATCTAATCTCTCTTTCCTGTCTACAGATATGGCAAAGATGAAGAAGTGGGAAGAAGCCGCGAGGCGGAGATTCAATGATGAATTTCCGGCCCTACCTTTCTGCCCATCTACCTCCGCTCAAGGTGCGACCCCTTTCTCGGGCATTGTCATCGACCCACCTGCACCGCTTGCTCCGCTCCCTGCACCAGTCCTTGCTCCCCGCCACCACATCTCTCCAACACCGAAGCCAAGGACCCTTCCACCCTCGCCTCGTGTACCACTCCTGCCTCCTCCTCAACCGTCCGTGTTGCCGGAAATCAATTCCTTTAATGGTAAGTAACCGTGACTGGGAAATAGGGGGATAAGACTTCAAACTTGAAATTATGATCATGTTACTAATCTCTTTTCTCTTTTTCTCAACATATCTGGCGGCCTACCTCCTGGACGGTGACGTTCCCTTCCGTCCCAACATCATCCCTGCATCGCCACCACCACCTGCAGCAGCAGCCGAACTACTCCCTCTCCTCTCCGTTCAGTCGGTGGAGAGATTGCTGGAGGAGGAGGAGTTGGAGATAGTGGGAGAGGAGATCGCAATCGATGAGGAAGGTGTCAGGGAGGGAGAAGGACCTATGGCTCGACAGCTCACCTGTACAGACTGTGGGCAGGTCGTCGAAGGCAGAATGGCCTTGCGAATGGCCTACACCGACATTCTCGCTGCCCAAAAGCGAAAGGAGATCTGGAGAAGGCGCGCCGACCGATCCCTCAACGACCCAAGTGTGAAGGTTGTGGACGCACGTTCTACAACAGCACCAACTTACAACGTCACATCGAAGGCGGTTGCTGTGGCAGTGTGAGGCAACCACCGACAACAACAGGTAGGAAGCATCCTTCATCGCACGTCGGCTTTTCCTGTTCTTCGTGTCAGAAGACCTTTCCTACAGTGTTTGTTCTCTCTTCGCACACACTCTGTCACACACATCCCACTGAGCTTTACACTGACAACAACGTCACTCTAAGGCTGAACATGTTTTCCCTTGAGAGGCTTGTTCGCGACTATGAGTTAGAAAGCTCTGAACCTGTACAGGATATTCATCTTTCTTGATGAATAATTTGGGTTTAATTCATCAAATGTTGACGAGCTTAGATAGATTTTTGCTCAAAGGCATGTTCTATCTCACTGCTCGTTTCAATAAGGTAGACAGTGGCACGGGGGAAGTAGAGTCCACTGTGACCATTAGGATAGCCTCCTGTGCTGCTGATGTGATAGGTGATGCAAACGAGTGGATAGAGAGACATGCGACCTATCTCGTCAGCAACTTAAATAAATTTAATGAAAGAGACAGCGGACTGGTTTTTGATGTGATAGAGAAAGTAGATATTAAAATCAATCTTTTAGAAAATTTGCAAGGGAGTGGTTGTTTCACCCTCTTCAAAGCACTGGCTGACAAAAAGGCTGTCATCAATGTAGAGTGTCAGTCCCAGTGTTTCAAGCATGCCGTCCTCTCCATTCTTCACTATAATGATATAGATAGGGATCGTCAAAGAGTCACCAAGTATTGTGAATGGGAGGATGAGCTTAAGTTTGACGGGTTAGATGTCAACAAACTAGATTTTAAAGGCATCGCCCAATTTGAAAAATTGAATGACATTAAGATCGTCGTCCATCTCTGGGAAAAAGGTCTGAAGGGCGTTAGGTATAACAACCGCCAAAGTAACTTCGACCGGGTTGTCAATCTCCTCCTAGTGTATAGCGACAACCACCCAGAATGGTATTATTGTGGCATTCCTAAAATTTCAGAGTTGCATCGTCACCAACAGAGTTATGATGACAAACATTATTACTGTGATCGCTGCACACGACGCTTTTGGTCAAAACCATTTTTTGAACAGCATTACGAGTGGTGATAAATACCCAAATATAAATTTTATAGGTATGAGGAAAACGGCAATGAGCTCAGTCCCATATGTACCATCTATGCGGACATTGAATGTTACATTGAACAAGAAGACCTAAGTCATGAGCCAGCAGCCATTGCCTGTTATGAAGTCTGGCATCCATATTATAGGAACCAAAATAAAATGCATGTGTGGCAAGGCGAGGAGTGCGTTGAAAACTTCCTCAACTTTTTAGATAGGAAAGCCCGTTTTCATCAGCGGTATGAAACGGAGCTGACAAGGAAACCCATGTGCTTCACAGAAGCCGATAAAATCAAGTTTGATAGGACCACGGAATGTCCCCGCTGCTGTTCATCCTTTGATGATCAGCAACATAAGAAAGTGAGGGACCATTGCCATCTCAGTGGTAAATTTAGGTCTGCCTTATGCAGTAAATGCAATATGAATCTTAGGCTCAAACGGCGAACGCTCCCCGTCATCTTTCATAACTTTAAATGTTATGATGCTCACGTTATCAGTCGCCATGGATTCGGTAAAATGAAATCCTGGTCATCCAAAGTGATTGCACAAAGTAAGGAAAAATTTATGTGCATCACTGCCAAAGTACAAGTAGATAAGACGAAGGAGGGGAAGCCTGTCTTCTATGACATAAAGTTTCTAGACAGTTTTCAATTTATGTCTTCTTCCTTAGCCGCGTTGGCTAATAATTTAGAAACACTTCCCCTCACTCAACATTTAAAGAAAGACTATCCCAACATAAGTGACAGTCTCATGCGACGGAAGGGGTGTTTCCTTATAGTTATTTTAGTTCAATGGACACATTGAAAGAAACATCCCTTCCGTCCATCGATAAATTTAAAAATAATTTGACGGGTGAGGACTGTTCGCCGGATTACTATAGGCATGCAGAGCAAGCATGGTTAGAATTTAGGTGTCGCACTTTTGGTGACTACATGCTTGCCTACCTAAAATTAGACGTCTATCTGTTGGCTGACGTGTTTGAGACTTTTAGGAAAGTCACATTAGAACAGGACGCCTTAGACCCCGTCCATTTTGTTAGTCTGCCGGGTCTGATCTATCAGTCAGCCTTCAAGATGACGAAAGAGAGAATACATTTACTGCAAGATCCAGAAATGTACACGTTATTTGAACGTGGTATTAGGGGAGGCTTAACATTTGTTAACAAACATGTTGTCAACAGCACCCAAGACATAGGATCGACCACGCATTTAATGTACATAGACCAAAATAATTTATGTGGGAGTGCATTATCCAAGCCTTTGTCACAGTCTGATTTCCAATGGGTAGAGCCCCATGACATTGAACACTTCTCCAATCCAGCACGCATCATGGCACTGGGAGATGAGGCCGACATAGGTTATTTATATGAAGTCGACCTCATCTATCCAGAATGTATTAAAAATAAGACAGTTGATTTTCCTCTCGCACCCGAATCTGGCATAGTCAGTCCAGATATGTTTTCTCCCTTTATAGAAGAACACAATAAGCAATATGAGGCGGAAAATGACTTAAAATATAAACCCACTAGGAAGTTGTTGCTCACCCAATTGAACAAGCAGCATTATATCGTGCACTATTCCATCCTCAAATTCTATCTAGGTATGGGGATGCAACTTGACAAAGTCCATCGCGCCATCCAGTTTAGACAGAAGCCCTTTCTAAAACCGTATATAGAATTTAATAGTAAGAAACGGGCTGAATCCAAGAATCCTTTCGAAAAGGACTTCTTTAAATTTAAGAATAATGCCCTCTTTGGTAAAACCATGGAGGATGTAAAAAAACGCATGGACTATCGTATCGTGACTGATCCGGAAACGAGTATCAAGTTATGCCGCTTGCCGTTGTTTTGTCACCATGATGTTATTTCCGAAGACATCACTGGTTTTAAAATGTTAAATTCCAAAATAGAACTTTGCAAGCCCATTTATGACGGTCAAGGTATCTTGGATCACTCCAAGTTAGAAATGTACAAGTTGTTTTACCACACCTTTAAAACTTGCCCATTGATCCAACTTCTGGAATTAGTAGGAGGCGATACAGACAGCTTCTTCCTAGCTTTGACAACCACTAGACAAGCCAAGCAGGAAGACATTTTAAAATATTTAGCACCCAAGTTTGATAGTTCCAACTATCCCACTGACCATCCGCTTTACTCTACCACAAATAAAGCAAAGCTTGGCTGCTTCAAGGATGAGTGTGCCGGCAAACAGATAGAGGAGATGATCTTGCTTCGTCCCAAGATGTATTCCATGAAGCTAAAATCTTCAGAGCTTTCTATTAAACGGGCGAAAGGCATCTCGAAGTCAATCGTTAGAAAAATGACACATAGGGACTATTAACATGCCTTAGATTCACCTAAAATTAAAAAAGTAGAAATGACCATTTAAAATCACAGTCGCATCAAGTCAGAACAACGACGTTTAGGAAAAGAGGTCTCTCAGCTTGGGAAGACAAGTGATGCTGGATGAGTCCTAACCACTCATTACCGTACGGCCATCCAGACACTCATCTACCTCCACCCAAGAGACAGAAACTTTCTCCTCCTCCGTCCGGCGATGTATGATGATGAATGCTTCCTCTCTGTTGTGGTTGATGCCTTGTTTTCACTCCATGGTGTTTTCTATGGGGCGTTGTGAGTGAGTCTCTTGTAACATGCGTCCAACTTCTGATCACTTCATATCATGACTTGCATATCAACTGGTTTTTCTGACTTTGTTTTGTCCCTGTACATGAGTGACTTTGTTTTCTCCGGTGATGTGAGCCATAAAAACTTTGTTTTCTGCTACCATCAGTATGACCTATGTGCGGTGCTATGAAAATCGGCTGTGATGATGAATAACATATCATGTACATACTGTGTCGTTTTCCTTTCACATAAAGTTGCGGTTCAAATAGGTTGGACTGACTTGGTAATAATATCATAAGCATGTCACTGTAAGATAGGTGAAATATAAAATGAAGTCCGAATCATTTGACTGTTTGTAAAGTTAGAAATAAAGTTGACGTTTGTAAAGTTAGAGATGAAGTTGTTGTTTGTAAAGTTTGTCAGATAGGTGAAGTATAGAATAAAGTGACAAGCATTTCAATGTTTGTAAGATAGGTAAAGTATAAAATAAAGTGACAAGCATTTCACTGTTTGCAAGATAGGTAAAGTATAAAATAAAATCATAACCATGTCAGAGTTTGTAAGTTAACATACTCACCAACGAATGTAACATCATGAAAATTTCTTCGGCTTAGGAAGCATCAACCACTTTGCTGACTCATGTCCATAAATAGCTCTGACTCATGAAGTGGTAAAGCACAAGTCAGTTAGATAAGAATCTACTCAGTCTTGTTCAACCTCTTCACCGACACGTGTGTAGGCGATAGTTCACTGCGATGACTCATTCAAAACACATCATGTGATTAACACGATTCTATTAAGTGTGACTCATACAGATAACGCATTAAAGATCTAACAATGTCAGCTACTTTACTGATATCACGTAAACCAGTCATGATACAATGTCCGTTGTGAAACACTGCAATATGTACAGGATGCCACTCCCGAATCAGAGCAGCAGGAAAGAGTTCAGCTTCATAAAATATACAATGATTACTGGTTTTAATGTTTGCTAGATTCACTAACATCTTCAATTGAACAGACACTACGATATTCTTCAATGTCAGGGGACTGAGGCGTAGATGAGGCATGAGTGTTCGCATTTTCTTGACGACTTCGTAACACATGGACTGCATCACGAAATGAGAAAGGTTTCCTAGGACTTGGATTTTGCCGCAGCGAAAGATTTGAAGATTTCGACCGTTGCTCATGCGAATGACCAACATTTGTGGACGACCGCGATGATATACTGAATTGGGAAGATGGTTATACAACTGTTCTAAATCGATGTCTCTTTTGAGATTCATTTCGCGCATGGCGTTGATGATGCGGATGGGGAGCATGACTCACAAATGACATGAAGGTTGAGTGAACTTCCCTTTTATACTTTTCCCATGAGGGCCTTGGAATCACGATGTAGCAGTGATCATTATGTAGAATCATCTCTTGAATGCGAATAAATACAATGCCGTCTCCTACGTTAATGACACGGCAAGCGTTGGATAGGATTGCGCGATGTAACCTTCGTAGTTGAAAGCGTTCTAGAGTTATCTGAAGTTGACGTTTCATATCATGAAATGTAAACCACTGACTTGACTTTTCCATGATACATAGAGGCATGCTGATAATTTCATATGATCATGATTCAAACCTGAGTGAAGAATGATATGCCTAAGAAAGAAGGAGAGAGTCATGTTATTGTGTGGCATGGTGAGTGTACATTTTCTTTCTTGATAAGATGGCCGTAAGGCCGTGTTCTCATAAAGACCGATGGTGCGTTCTCAGTGTGTGGAGAGTGTTGCTGTAGTTGATCATCATCAACATGGACATCATTTTTGAAGGTTATAGAGACAAGATAGGGATTCAACGCAAACAACCTTCCGTCCCTGCGCGGACCCATGTAGATGGCTTGAATTTTAATTTCGAAGGAGTAGAATCCTTTTCCCAAAATGGGGAGAGGTTTGCAATTGAGTAAGTCGAATTCGCTGCCCTCCTTTTCATGGATGATGAGACAGTGTCTATCCATATGAACATACATGTATCTTCTTTCCATGATGGGAACTTGTGGCCGCTTCCCATTGTGTCGAACAATTTCTTTGGGAATGGTGTGATTTTCTTTCAGGAATGTTTCAAGAGTATTGAATTGTAACCGTGTCCAATTAGTCTAACGGTACACATACGGCGAGTCCATACTTTGTTGACATAGTCTTTAGATAAGCCATCCGATGACTTGGAGTTTTTATGGTCACAACTTCTCCATGATGAGTTATCTTTTGATTGAAAGCATTTTTACCCGATGCTAAAGTAAGGGAGCTCAGTGTACCCAGTGCGAGAGCAGAGGAGTTGATAGCTTCGAGCAACTGCATGGTTAGCGCAAGGACGGAAATGATTGCCATGAGCTCAATCGTCCGTTTTATAACCAGACCTAGCTCCAATCACATGCGTTTCCCTTTTCATGTTTTCTCTGTCTTTGTTGCGTGACAAAGAGTTATCACACGTGAACTTTTGACTGCGTGGGTTGAAACCTTCTCTATGATTGACTGCCCTCTTACAAAGTCGTTCTAGTCCTCACAAAGACTTAAGTTACACACCCCTTCTAGCGAACAAAGACGCATTCATTTATCAAACAAAAAGCCTGATAGTAATGCACAAAGCGCAATGACTCATGTTGTGATACGCCCCTTTTCTCGAACAAAGACGCATTCATTTATCTAACAAAGAGCCTGATAGTAGTGCACAAAGCGCAATGACTCATGTCGTGTCACGCCCCTTTTCTCGAACAAAGACGCATTCATTTATCTAACAAAGCGCAATGACTCATGTTGCTCTATACACCATTACAAAATACTCAGTGAAAAGAAATCTTTATTGCATCTACACAATGTGTCGACCATCAAACAAAGTCGTGAATGTAAACACACTAAGTTGAATCATGATATGTTTGACAACGTACGAATTTCCTTCCATCGTCTCTTCTATTCTTTCTATAATTTTCTCCATATGACGCACATAAAATTGATGACTGAGAGTAATCCATTCTGTGCAATAGGATCCAAAACGAAGTGGTTTTTGCAAATCTTTCAACTCTATATAAGCAACGAGTCTACCCTTCACATCTTGAGGTTGTAAACTCTCTATCAATCTTTTGAGGAGAGGAAGGCTTTCAGTTAGCACTACTTTCATATCATTCATCTTCATTTTAAATGTAAGTTTCCAATCTTGTAAAAATCCATCGAATCTTTGTTGATCAAGTGTAAAATGACACATGTGGTTACTTGAGGTACGGTGCGCCATCATAAACGTTGTGACTATAGATTTCACATTGCTTCAATGACTTCCACTATGAATAAAACAGAAATAACAATCATGTTCCACTGTAAGTTTATTCAACATCAGTCAAAAATTCACAAGTACAGAATACACTTCATGAAATGATCATCACTCATTCACAAGGAGTGAAAACATGTTTTACATATACCCATGCTGTTGACAATAATATAGATACAGTCCATAGACGTCAGAGAGACTACAATGCCAGCGAGAAGAGAGTTTTGCAATGTAGGTGGCTTTATTTCTAGTATTACAATGGGATGGTGGTCTGTAAAGGTGATGTCTCTCACCGAAACATACAGCCATATCAAAAATCATTTCATCTCTAAACTTCTTTTGATCACAATGCACATGATAGTCTTGTCTTACACGATCTACCCAACATGGTAAATATAAATTATCAATGTGCAACTGAAGTGTTGCTGCTTCTCGTTCAGAATCATTTCCTAATATTTTAACAATATGAAAACCTGACAGCCACCGTTTGAAATCACTTATCAAATACGTTTCATTTACAAATCCAATATGAATTAAAATAGAAGGATCAAGTCCATGCACATGACGCCGTAGCCATTCGTCTTTGTGTGGAGAACAGTAGGCAAATCTATGATATACACTAACAACAGTTTCATCACTTTCCCTCACTGCAATAGCACTCAACTCCTGCATGGGTGTCCCCTCACTGTCTATGAAGATGACAACCTACAATATCCAAAAAGACTTAATTACAAGATAATACATTGAGCAGGAACTTTACAAGGATGTCTGTCCTTTACATAACAAAAGATACATACAACATGATTACAATGTTTTATTTGAACATAACGCGCAAGACCGCGTTTTCCACATTCACTACATACTAACTGATTAGAATACTTAAGATTTCTCTTTGGTGTTAACACCATCTTTCTTTGATGTGCGACGACGTTTAGGTTTGGTGACAGGTTCTTGACACTCTTTGACACAAGAATCAATGACTTTCTCAATGTGATCAAGACCTGTTAACTCAGGTTGATGATGAATTTGAGCAATGCGCAAATTGAGAGAAATCAAATTACCGTCAGATTGATGAGGTCCCACATAAACAGCAGGCACCTCAATATGAAAGGAATAAAAGCCTGCACCTAACGATGACAATTCTGTTTCAACTGACTGTTCAACTGTCACTCCTGAAGTGACTTTACAATACTTGCTTTGCAAAATATAGCAGCGAGTGCCGCGATACAAAGGTTTAAAATAAGAAGTTTTCTTTTCTGGCCACAACTGTAATAGTTTATTGGGAATAAGAGCCTTTTGCCTCACAACGTCTTCTAAAATGTCAAGCTGCTGACGCAACCAATTATCAATAGGTATGCTCAGGTTTTGACCGCAACGATTTACTTGCGTATCCAGTTTTGGTAAGTATACGGCCGGCGTTTGAAGATAGAGTTGAACACCGTTGTAGCGCACTTGTTGTTTGTAGGTAGGATAGACGTGAATTACCTTTTCAATTTTCGGATTCCACAGCTCGAGATGTTGAGGATTCAGTGATGCAGCAGTTGGAGTAGGATTCATGGCCATGGCAGTCTGTAACGAAAGAATACCACTAAGTACATTCATGATCATCAGAGAAAAGAAAATTGTTGGCTTAGCAGTGACATATGAGGTGACCCTTAAGAGGACCTTTTGGTGCGTTCACATGATTTAAATCTCATCATCAAAGTCTAAGTCTTCGTCATCGTCCAGTGAATTAAATGTCTTGAGCTTATGACCCGAATTAGGTTTCAATTCCCTAAAAGACTTAAAGGTAAAGCGTCTAGGTGGTGTAGGTGGCGGTGGTGGTGATGGTTCAACAAAGTAGGCTTGTACAATCATCGGCCACACACTCTCCTGCGTCTCTCCTCTAAAATGTTGGTAAGGTTTAGGCCACACAGTCATGACACTCACTTGTAAATTTGGAAACAGGAATGAATCAGACAAAATTGAGACGGAGAATTACTTGAGAAAGTCACACACGCTTTCCAAGTCAAGAGAATGAAATGAAGAGAAAATGGGGAGACGTCTGCTTTTATAGTCTCCTGCGAATCCACATTTGACACTATGAGAGCCAATCAGAGACCTCCGTTTCTCCCCTGACTTCGTTGCGGCAGGGAAAAGGAGGCACGCGGACGACTGACTTATGATTGCTTTTCCCAAATCTCGTAGTGAAATCTAGTTTAGCACATTGAGTTGAATATGAATGTGTTTTATGCCACATAAGAGCAAGTTGGATCCATTCTCTTGAAATGAATCTAGTCGAGATGCAATTTTCGCCATGTGTCGCTGATAGAAATCTTTTGGATCATGTATCGTCTCTGCAGAATAGGATGCAAAATGAAACACTACACGTTCACCTGCATGTTCATCAGTCACTTTCTCAAATTCAATCTCTGCAACTAATCGTCCTTTCACGTCTTTATTCATCAAACTGTCCATGAGCTGTTAGAAAACGAAGTAACCTTTAGCGATAGAAAATTCTAAGTCTGCCTTTTCATGATGAAAGGAGATGATGTAGTCCCTAATCACACCACGAAGACTTTGTCGATGAAAACGTAGTGAACAAAATTCATTCGTAAACTCTACTGCTTCTGTCAACTTTCTTCCTTTCACTTTGGAGACATAGCATGAATGACATTCAGGTGTAAAATGCTACGCTGATTCCAAATCTGGTCTCTGTTTTCCCGTCCGAGGCTTCGTTCACCCGCTAGAGCCATTTTCGTAAAAATTCTAACTCCGTCGATTTTTCGCCAATTTCCAAATTTTTCAATGGCGTCTCACACCTAAACGAATCAGACATGAACAAACTATTTCTTCCACTGAATTTGTCTTACTCACAGCTTTCAAATGAGCCATTGCACGACTTTCTACGATCTCTAGAACCAAAGTTGGAAGTCTCGTTCCAGAGGGGGGGACGTCCTCAAAACTTATTCTCTCCGACTTCGCTGGAAACATCCTTCCTAACCCAAAATTTCACGTAGACTCCGAATCTGCATTCTGTTTTCCCATCCGAGGCCTCCTTCATGCCGAAAAACGGCCCTTCTCATCTCAAAGCGACTAAAACCTGCCTTATTCTAACTCTGGCGTTGTCCTCCCTAAACCCAGGAAAACCTGGACATAGGATGCTTTCCACTGCATTTTTCTCACTCTTAGCTTTCAAATGAGATATCACATGACTTTCTACGATCTCTAGAACCAAAGTTGGAAGTCTCGTTCCAGAGGGGGGGACGTCCTCAAAACTTATTCTCTCCGATTTCGCTGGAAACATCCTTCCTAACCCAAAATTTCACGTTGACTCCGAATCTGCATTCTGTTTTCCCATCCGAGGCCTCCTTCATGCCGAAAAATGGCCTTTCTCATCTCAAAGCGACCGAAACCTGCCTTATTCTAACTCTGGCGTTGTCCTCCCTAAACCCAGGAAAACCTGGACATAGGATGCTTTCCATTGCATTTTTCTCACTCTTAGCTTTCAAATGAGCTATTGCACGACTTTCTACGATCTCTAGAACCAAAGTTGGAAGTCTCGTTCCAGAGGGGGGGTCAAGACTTTTTCTCTCCGATTGAGCTGGAAACAAGTCCCCAGACCCAAAATTGGCCAAAAAGTCCGAATTTGCCCTCCGTTTTCCCATCCGAGGCCTCCTTCATGCCGAAAAATGGCCTTTCTCATCCCAAAACGACCAAAACCTGCCTTTTCTAACTCTGGCGTTTTCCTGCCATTTTCCTCTCTAAACCCAGGAAAAAGGACCCTAAACTGAGTTTTCGACTGCATTTTTCTCACTCTTAGCTTTCAAATGAGCTATCACATGACTTTCTACGATCTCTAGAACCAAAGTTGGAAGTCTCGTTCAGAGGGGGGGGGGGCGTCCTCAAAACTTTTTCTCTCCGATGTCGCTGGAAACATCCTTCCTGACCAAAATTTCACGTAGACTCCGAATCTACCCTCCGTTTTCCCATCCGAACCCTCCTTCATGCCGAAAAACGACTTTTCTCATCCAAAAACCACCAAAACCCACCTTTTTCCAACTCTGCCGTTTTTAGAGATTCCACCCCTTGCCTCACAGGAAAACTCCTCCTGCCTTCCTTCCTCGCCCAAAATTTCACGTAGATTCCGAATCTGACCTCCGTTTTTCCATCGGAACCCTCCTTCATGGCGAATTCCAGCCTTTCTCATCCCAAAACCACCAAAACCCACCTTTTCTCACTCTATCCTTCCGAGATTCCTACCCTTGCTGCTCCTCCTCCCTTCCTTCCAGAGGGGGGGGGTAGGGAACAGTTTCCTCCTCTCGGACCCATTCCTCCCAGCACATCCTTGGCAATCTCCCTCACCTTCCTTCCAGAGGGGGGCTGAGTCAGCATGATGACTCAGCAGCGATGACTCATCGGTGCACCGCACTGCGCTTCTTTTTGGCACGGGCTTACTACTCTGGATGAGAAATAGATGCCTAAATTTGAACCCATTTTAGTACGGTCCTTATCGTGGCAAAAAAAGCATCACGGCAATAGGACGAAATTGCTGTTTTGTCGACTATGCGGTGCGTAATGCGACAAAAAGGCTTGGAAATGGCGCATGATGTAAAGCATAATTTATTGATATCATATGATTAAGTTCAAGACAATTCGTTAAGTACCTTCTCTGAAAAAAATTGTTAAAGATGAGAGCGGTAATACAGCAATTTAATGCAGTACTATCAATTTCGATGAAAAAGTATACAGATGAAGACTGATGGGGTGCTGATGAACACTCAACTCCTTCTGTAGAATTTATGACCATTAACAATTTCAGTGAGAATCCGAATATTACACTGAGGAATTGGCTATTAATAAGGCTGAGCCATGTCAACAACGCTCTTTGAGCTATTCACCAGGTTCAAACTACAATATGGATCTATGTATTGCAAATAATTAACAGAGGGTATATATTTTAGGGCCAACTGGAATCGATCATCGCATGTCTGTCGATGTCAAAGATGTTGTCAATGTGCATCGTATAACATACATATTGGTATATGTTGTTTGTTTTTCTGTAAAAAGCTTTCAGCGGGCCGTAAACGGAAACGTCCAACGGCTGCATCCTGTATGAACAATGTGGGGGAAATGTCAGCAGATGGATGCCGTTTTCTCTGCAATACAAAATTTTAATAGTGATAGCAATAGTGATTTTTGCATCTTGTTTATTGTCATTAATTTTTCGGACAACTTTATGACCGCATTGTGCTGAAATACTTTTGTAACACTATCACGAGATTATCAGGACATAAACCGAGAATTTAATAAACTGATGTAGATGCGAGAGGCTGTACTTAGAAGTCTGCATTCTTAATTTTCTTATTCTCTTGAGAAATATAATAGTATTAAAAGTAGACCTTCCTCTTCTCTGCTATGTCTATTTTGCTGTAACGGTATGTTTTTGTTCCTTCTATACGTACCTAATATAGACTTTTATGCTTACCTAGGAAACCGGTAATGGAAACCCTCACAACTGAAAAAACGTATCGGTAGTGGTTACCATACTATGAAACTAATTTAAATTTTTCATGTAATAAAACTTAGGAAATAATTGAAAAATTATAACAGTGACATACAATGGACCCTTGCCAGAGTTTTATTAAATACCTTGTAGAACAGACGAAACAAATTTAATTTTTAAAAATTACATGGCGGCCAATGATCCCCACCCCCAAACGGCCAATGATCCCGACCCCTGGTAGTCCGAACAAATCATTGTGTAGACTAGGGAAAATCGATTAATTGGTGCAATCGAGCAATGTCATTTGATAGAAGAAGTTAAACTCTACCTAATAATAATATTCGTTTTAATCTCGGTCACGATTATTCTCCTAAGATCCCCCATTTTCGTAAAGTCGCAAAGTTTTCAAAATGAGTGTAATTTTTGTACTTACCACTGACTACCATAGTTTCTATTTCCTGATGTTGATATTTTTGGCACGTTTTTGGTATTGCCCTAATGATGATTCTCTAAAAATACCGCTGGTGCAAGATAGATAGGTTTTAAGAAAACGCAGGGTGGCCAATGAACCCGCCCGGCCAATGAACCCGCCTCTCCCCTACATGCACAACCATGGCCAGGCTTCGTACGCTACTTATTACAAAGAAACAATCTGCATGATCAAAAGTAAAGACGCGGTTCATTTTTCTGTTCAGAAAAGTCATCTAGTCATGTATTTGGTGAATTGTGAGTGAACGTCACTCTGCTTTTATCTGAGAATGAAACAATTGGTTTTCATTTGTGCTATAACATGCACTCCTCAGATTTATTAATCAACTCACATAAAATAATGCAATGAAGTCTAATTGAAAGAATTGTATCAACAGGGTGCTCTTATTTACAAATGGGTTTTGCAAGACATCTGAAAAAGTAAAATAGACTATTATTTATTGCAATTTGGACGCTGTATTTAGACATATAGGCCTATAAAAATATCTTGATTTATTATTAAAATGCGTTTTAGTTCTGCAATTAATGAAAAGAGGCAATGAAAAGGAATATATGTTGCTCGCTTACAAATATTTTCAAATTCATGCAATATCAGCTGATTTTCACTGGTTTCGTTGCAAACAAGGTAAAAACACGTCTATTTCCTATCTAGCCCTTTATAATATTATATATCTTTGATTCCTACTCTATAACCGTTGAGGTTGAGCAGGAATTGGAACCCATCGAATTGCTAATTCAACAAACATTAAATCTCCAAGGCTGTCATGAGAATCTGTGAGAACCCATCATTCCTTCTGCATTATGATCATGATCATTCGATTCCGTTGTAATTTCTGCAAAACTGCAAAGATTTGCATATCTCACATTTGTTAACAATACGACCTGTATCTCCCTTGAGTTCATTTAATGAAATCGAAAGTGTATACACATTGGGGATTTTAATAAATGCGAAGTTACCACTCTATCTAACATATACCTACTTTCAGAGGTGGGCAGTTGCGCCGCAACATGTTGAGGCGCAACTTGCGGCGCAACCATTTCGGTTGCGGTTACGGTTGTGGCGCAACTTTTTTCTTTAGGTTGCGGAAGTGGTTGCGCCGCAACCAATTTCGCCTTCGCAGCGCAACCCGCAACATTTTCCAGCGGACAGAAATAAAATTTAGAATATTTTCATAGTTCAATATGAGTAGATTCTTTCGGTGAGAGACTTCCTCTCTCCTGTGTGTCTCTCTGTGTGTTTGCTTTTGGTTTTGTGAATGTGCGTGCGTAAACTCGATCATTTATCGCTAGGTCGCGACAACGCCTCAAAAGAATAACAATCTTGATCTTCCTTCCTATTATGGCAATCCTATCATAACCTTCACAACAACGCATGCGCATTTACTATCGTGTTAAAAGGCAGGCTGTCATGCGGTAAATCAATGTCAGCTATCGTGGTTACCAATCATTTCACTGAAACAAGAGTGTGTGTATACGCACGTCATTTCTATTAGGGAAATTCACTTAACTGCATCCCTCCCTTGTTTTAAACGTCCACGTGTTTGCTTGCCCCTAAATCCTTGTGCTAATGTACTCAAATATTGTACTCACAATTTTGTTACTCGAGCAAAATCCGATAAGCCTCCGTTAATCGAAATCACTGATAACGATGAAGCGTCATCTACATGTAATTTAGCGTCAGTCCCAATAACATCCACAAGCGACCCGAAACTACATCCTTGGCCGTATCTGGATAGGTATTTTGAATTAACTACATCCGATGACAGAGAAATATGATTAGTTATAAGTAGATTTGATTTTTTATGTTTTATATTTTTCATATATGCGTATCTTTTGTAGTTCTTTGTAAGGAACGTTATACAGAATAGCTCTTCTTTTTCATTTGTATAACAGGCTATTCATAATAAGTAACCCAACAGCCCGCACTTGCCTATAGGTGCACACCCTATACTAAAACATGCTAGTCATTAATAGAAAATTATTAAATAAGTTATATATCTCTAGATGATCTCTATAGTATCAAATTTCACTGAAATTGTGTCAAAACTTTGAAATACGCAATCGGAATAATTTAAGTAGGCCTGTATTGCTATAGTCAACTTATTGTTATAGTCAGGGCTGTGAAGGCAGAGGTGGAGGCGTCAATTTTAGGACATCATTCAATAAATGTATTGACTGATGTTATTTGATGCAAGTATTCAATGTAATGAAATCACATAGATAGGCCTAGTTGCGGCAAACTCACGTAACTAATTTAATTGTGTTTGGAAAAACAGTACCTGGACGATGGGATGATGCGTGGTTTGGTCTTCAGGCTCTAAATCAGCAAGGAACCCGAATTTTGGTCTGATACTTGGTAAGATGATAAAACATGACTAATTCCATCGAAAGCACTAAAAAAAACCCAAAATCGAAAAAATTGAGATACGTGAGGCTGGCGTCGAAATGATGGCCTTGAAAACGGATTACCGTTAGGAATTAATCATAGTCCAATGGTTAGAGGCCGGCTATATACGAAATATCAAATTTTATTAATTAGGTCATCATGTAAGTTAGAACAAGTACATACAAGCAATCATGCATTAAAGACATAGACATAGTTTTTACTTAGGTTAGAAGTGATAACCTAGATGTAATACTGAGTTACCAGGCATGCTGTAAACTTTAATGATTACGTAATTAAATTCAGGCTTATGATAAACAAGACTAGGCTACTAACAAATGTTTAACTAGTCAATTAGATACGAGCCGACACGCACATACATGCGCATATCCGCTTTATCCTTTTTTTAATTTTTATGAACTAGGCCTAAGAGCGTAATTTCGAAAGTATATAAACTACTATAGAAAGTTGCGCTTGCTCGGTTGCGGTTGCGCCGCAACATTTGAAAATGAGTTGCGGTTGTGACGCAACAAATTTCGTTCAGTTGTGGTTGCGCCGCAACATTTTTCCGGTTGCGCGCCCACCACTGCCTACTTTATGGTGTCGATTCAAACAAGTATCTGTATACAATGAATATTATATGAAAAGATTCAGTTTTTTGCGGAGATTACGTTCCTGTGGTCCAAAAAATTATTTGAGCAGTTTTCTAAAAAAGTCAAAATTTTGTCAATTTATATGCTGCCGAGATGACTCTCCTATATAAGTAGTATGCAACAAGTTGGATATCAAAATGAATAAATATTTGCTAATAGCCATCCTAACTAAGCGGAAATTAAGTTGATTATCAAAGGAATTTCATGATCCGTTTTATGATGGAATTCTTCATGAAAAAGTCGCCATATTATTCGTCCTCTCGGCTGAAATTTCAAGTTTCTATTTCATGAAAACAATAGCAGGTCATCGAGTTGTCAATTTAACAAATATTACCTCTCCAAGGCTGTCATGACACACACAATCTGTAAAAAAATATCATTTCCCTGTGTTTTGCCATCATGATCATTCAATTCCGTTTTTATTTCTTCAAAACTGCATAAATGTGTATATCTAACATTGTGAAACAATTCTGACTGTATCTCCTCTGAGTTCATTTAATAAAATCGAAAGTGCATACACATTGGGGATTTAATAAATGCGGAGTTACCACTCTACCTAATGTACTTACTCCATGGATTCAGTTTTTTGCGGAGATTGCGTTCCTGTGGTCGAAAAAATTATTTGATCACTTTTCAAAAAAGTCAAAATTAGTAATGGGCAAAAGACCGTTCCAGGACAACATAAAATTCAAAAAAATAGTTTCTTTAAAAACGACATAAATTCATGAATTTGAACCCTATTTCAGGTTTTTAAGACCTAAATACATGAATTTAGTCCATTCAAAAAGTACCATTTTTTCAAAAAATGGTATTTTTAAAAACGACATAAATTCATGAATTTGATCCCTTTTTCAGGTTATGAAGACCTAAATTCATAAATTTGTGCGTTTTTAAAAATACCCAATTTTTCAAATTTTTCAAAATCTCAAATTTGAGAATTACAATTTTTACCTTGAAAATCATGACCGTTCCAGGACACCGTAAATCATAAAGTTAGTATTTTTAAAAACGTCTTTTAAATCCGTTTTTCAGGTTTTTAAAATATAACATGTGTCTAATAATATTTCTTTAAAAGTGGAAGAAACAAAAGTGGAAGAAACCGCGGGGATGTATCCTTCAATATCATATGAACGTAGTTCTACTACCCCCTCCCTTCTAACTTCTAGGGGTCCCTTCTGACTTCTAGGGGTCCCTTAAGAAATTTTTTTATTATAAAATGAGCAACATAAATCAGTTTTTAAAATTATATGGAACGCAAACAACTACAAATTTTGATCTAAAGAAAATTGCAAATCAATTAGGAATAAAGAATTTTCAAATATTGGTGAGAGACGAATTACAATTCCTAAAAAATAAGCCAACAATAACTATTAATTTCATAACAAATCTTCATACGTCAGATGAAAAAGGTGTACATTGGTCTGCAGATATGTCTAATAAAAATGGAGATAATTACTATTTTGACTCATACGGACTTCCACCTACAAACGAAGTTAAAAAATTACTTGAAAATGGAACTTATAATACATTTCAAATTCAAAAAACAGGAACTACTTATTGTGGCCAATTATGTCTTTATGTTTTATTTAAATTACAAAAAGGAGTACCATTTCTAGATATTATGTTAGAATTGAATAAGGGAATTGAATAAGGGAATTCAATTCCCGAAACGTTAGTTCCAATAATAAATAATGAAAATGATAATTAAAAATCACTTCGTTGTAATTCATTTTGATAAAATCGGCCTCTGATATTTTCATCATCTAAATCTTTGATTTCGTAAGTAATCGGATAAGTTTGATTTATTTTACAAACTTCAAATATCTCTTCAGTCCAATAACCAACAAAGCCTTTTTCAAATTTATTCTTATACTTAAATATTCTAACTCTATCTCCAATTTTAAATTTCGGTTTAAGTTTCTGGAAATTCGGATTACTCTCATTCGAATAATTATTCTCGAATATTTTTTTTCTTATCAAATCAGGGTCGTCAGAAGCATTCTTTGGGGTTTCTTCAATACCAGAATGAACTTTATCATTGTACTCTTCTACAACTCCTGGTAATATCTTCAACCATTTCTGATTTCCTTGCTCAGTAAATTTCTTGAATAATTTATTTTTAACGTCCGATTGAATCTTTCTATTACTACAGCCTTTCCAGCGTTTTCAGTTGAATACACAGTTTCAAATAGTGGCTGAACGTTTCGGTTATAAAATTCCGACCCTTTATCAACAAACAATTTCCTTGGCTCTCTCTTACTTTCTTTAAAGATTTCTTCAAACGCATATTTAACTGACAGACCACTTTTATTTTTTAAAGGCTTTACCCAAGCGTATCGTGTATATAAATCTATAACGGTCAATGCGTATTTGTAGTCCCTTTCATTCGGCATATGAATAAGATCAGCACTCCAAATATCATCTTTATTAAATACTTTTACTTTCAATAAATATTTAGGCCTTCTGTATTCTTTGTGGATTTCAGATGCGTAGGTTCGAGCGTTGTTATCAGACAGCTTTGCTGTCGTTTCATTTAAACCCTGACCGAATAATATTTTAGCTTGTAAAGCTTTCTTAACAAACATTCTTTCAATTCTTTCTCTAAATGTAGGATTTTGAATACTATCTAATTCTTGAATCATCTTCTTATCAGCTGCATGTCGAGAACTTAGATCATGTTTTCGATAAGCTAAATCATGTCTATAAGCGGCGGCGTCTACTCTATTTATTGGTTCTTCACCTGGTTTCGGATTATTATTCTTATCTAGTCTTATATCTAATCGAGTTCCTGGGCCGGTATATGAATGTCCAGGAAGATGTTTTTCTTTCGAATATTTACTCCAAATAAATCCAGGAAAGTTTTCTAATGTTTTTTGTATGTCGTTACCTTCAAAAATTTTACAATTTGAGTTTTCATTTTTTTAATAGATAATTTAATAAATCTAAAGTAGCAATTTTTAATTTAATTAAATTTTCGGAATTTGTAGAATTCATTTTAAAAGATAAAATAAAAGTTTTACCGGATCGGACCAAAGGTCCTGAGGTTATTACCGAATCATACTAGGACTTAGATATATTCCAGAACCATCTTTAGTTTCCTTAATTTCAATTAAATCATCAACATTGTGGAGAATATTTTTAAGAACTCGTTTTCCTTCATCAACTAATTTTAATTTACTAATAAAATTATCTACTATTCCGTCACCCCTAGCAACTTTCTCTGACTCTCTATTATGACGTTTTTGTTCTTCTAATGCTGCCTTCTCTGATTTATTTTTATTTACTGCTTGGACAATACCAGCTGTCCCACCTGCAACACTTCCTGCTGCTGCTATACCTCCTATTATTAGAGGAATTAATGGGAGATTTCCACCATTCTTTTCTTCTTGTAATTGAATATTCTCGATCATTGGTTTACTTATGTAATACTTTTTTTATTAATCGTAATAGTTTTAGGGGTATTTTTGTCAACAATATTACGTAATTTTAATCCAACAGTTTTATTATTATTACTTTTCGCTTGCGACATTTTTAATAAAAAAATTTTAAGTTAAGAATTTTTAATCTATTCTAGTTGTCAAAAAATTTTAAGTTATCAAAAATTTTGAATCTATTCTAGTTGTCAAAATTTTAAGTTATCAAAAATTTTAATTAACTTATCGGAGCGAAGCTCCTCGAGGCTTCAGTCGATCCTTGCCATCTTTCCATTAAGAATTTCAATAGAATATTTTACATCTTCTAGCAATAAACCATGAGCCATCAATGAAGTTGTGGAATCTTTCTTTTCAATATTAATTGTTACATCACAACCAGTCTTGATAATATCTTCAGATTGTGCACTTAAATCGAAACAGAAAACAGGATATAAATGTCTCCAATCTCCAGGAGTTAGTTGTGGTTGAACTCCAAATTCCATACAAAGATTTCGATAAGAATCATATCCTTCCATAAATTGATTATTGGTATCATCGAATCTCAATGGATCAATTGGATATCGGGTTTGATTTAATGAAACTTGTAAACTTCGAATTGTATTAATATGAAAAAGATTGTTGTTCTTATCAAAACTTGGAGAATTATTTCTTTGAAAAGTTAGTAATAAATATCTTGGAGTATTCGCAGTTCTAGTAAAATGCCAGTTAAATCTTTGTTCGGAAAAAGTTACTGAACTAGCAGTACGCTTTAGAAAATTAACTGGAATTGGTTTGTTAGTATTTAATCTTTTTGCAATAGCTGTTTCAATCTCTAAACTAGGAGTAATATGCTTATCCACCATTCAAGTCTATCAATTTTTAAATATGCTTTTTTCCAGTCTTACCATAAAAGATTAATTCATTATTTGCTGTGCGATGAATTATTAATTTAAATTTTAATTGATATGATATTTTATCATAATCTAAATATCCGAATAATGGAGACAATGACCAATTTACTGTCTGTTTACTTTTCTTGTTAAATTCACGTCTTTCTTTATATGCACAATTGTTTGTTTTATTTAAACGTTTTGCAATATTTTCTACATCTTTCGCAATTCCTGCGGCATCTGTTCCAGCGTGAGTTAAATCATCTATAATTATACCACCATTAGTATCAGGAAACCAACCTTCGATTTCATACTTTTTATTATTTTCACCAATTGTTACAAATCTAAGCATTGTATCAATTACACCTGGAGAATCACTTATTGTTTCTATATTTTGAGTTGCAACATCTAAACGCATTTGTGTAAATAATTTTGGAAAGAAATTATTCTCTAATGCAATATTATCAGTATCTGGTAATGGTGTTGTAAAATTAGCATCACTATATAAAGAATATTCACAGTGTAAAAATGAATCAGGTAAATATAAATAACTTTGCTGATTATCAACTTAAAAAATTAAATCTCCTCCAGTATTTACTCCACTAGAAGATCCGGGATTCATAGCAATTCTTATATAGTCATTCTTTTTTTGATTAAAACTAACACCTGGTGGTCTATCTAATTCAAATTTATTTTCAATTAGCGAAGACATTATTATAAAAAATAATTTGACTTTTTGTTTTTTTCTCACACAGAAAAAATTTTACTAAAATAATTTTACTAAAAAATTTTACTAAAAAATATATTTTAGAATTTTGCTAGACCAGCTCCGCTACAGCTTTGCTGGTTAGACCGAAGGTTGCTGCTCACGCCATTACCTCTTATTTCTTCAATTGAACGTTTTATGGCTACGCCTGATTTCTTCTTATGTTTACTATCAGACGGAGCTCCGCTCCTCAAGGTTTCACCCCCACAGCTATGTTAGCAATTTTGTTTTTTGTTTCTTCTGAAAGTTTTTTTAAATTTTTTAGTTCTTCAGAATCATTCCTAAGTTTACGAATAGCTTCTAGTTGTTTTAATTCGTTTTGAGACTTAACAGCATTTGATATTGCACTAGCTGTACTACCTATAGCAGCTGCTCCTTTTGCAGCAGATGTAATCAAATCTTTATTATTTTTAATTAAGCTAACGATACTTCCAATACCAGAAAAGATGCCAGCTCCTTTCGTGTGAACGGCACCTGCGGTGCCTAGGAACTTTTGTGTTCCGACTGTTTCTCTATTATCATAATGATAAACAGGATTCATACGTGGTTCATGAGCAATTCTTTGATTTGAAGCAAAATGTTTAAGATTGTGTTTATAAATTATAGGCATTTTTAGGAATAAATTTGACTTTTAGGAAAAATATTTACGATCGGCTAAAGCCTCGAGGACCTTTGGGCCGTTTAAGATTTACGTTTGTGAATGTCCAACAACTTCGTGATAACTTTATTAATTGTCTGTTGCACTTTATCTATTGCGTCAAGTAGCGTGTGATGTACTTTAATTTCTTTTCTATTAACTTGCATTTTCTCCTGATTCATCTTCAACGCCGTTTTAAGAGCATTTAACTTAATTTTAAGAACATCTAATTGTCTTTTAACAGAATCTAACTGTTCTTTATTTTCTTTAGAGTTTTCTTGTAAATTTTTCTTTAATTCATTTTCTAAATTATTTTTAAGAGTTTTCATTTTATCAACTTTTTGATTGAGTGAGTTTACTTCATTTATTATTCTATTCATCTTTTTCATTTGTTGAGTAATTTTAGAACTCAATTCATCAACACTTTTTTGGAATGTAGTTTGTAACTGCTTTAATTTTTTTTAAATTCTTTCAGGAAGTTTTTCTATTTCATCTTCTAATTGTTCTTTTAACATTTTTATCTGATGTTTATTTTTAATGACTGCAGATTTTAAATTTATAGAAAGTAATATTAAAATTTTTGATTGTTCTAAAATCTTTTTAAAAAGTTTTGCTATATCTGCTTCTAGCTCTCTATCCTTTTTATCAAGTTTTAATAATTTTTCGTTTAATGATTTGTCATTAAGTTTTAGCAACATTAATTCATTCATCAGTGGAACCAAAACATCGTTTATATATATTTCTTTTAAGTCATTGATTTGTGTATCAACATATTGTTTATTTGTTAACTCTGTATTTTGTGGCGGAAGAATAGAAAGATGCAATGGAACAGATAAAACGTCTCCAGTTTTCATGATATAATTTTCTATCTCTATTTCTAATTCACGATTATTCGGGATATATGCACCTCCACCAACATTTGGTAACATCATTTTTAAAACAATAAAAAAGGAAATTTTTTATATAATGAGAAAAAAAATAAAATTTTTTCTAAAAAAAAAAATTTTTTTTCTTATAAAAATAAAAAAATAAAATTTTTTCTAATAAAAATAAAAAAAGGGATAAAGCAAATTTAAAAAAATTATATTCGTCCGCATCATCCTGTTCTTCTTATTCGACGCGATCAACGGGATTTGAAAATAAATGTTTTGATAATAATAATAATCCATGTATAGATGTCAATATTTTGTTTGAATTACAAGCAGAAATATTTAGAGAACATACTAAAGGTTTACCTTCTATAGAAACTAATTATTGTTTATTTCCAGGTGATCCATTCATTAAATTTATGGATATTGTTAGTAAATATAATGATGTGGCTTATGTAGAATTAATTAAAGAAAATATGGTTTAATATGTCATAATAACGTTTATGGTTTTATTAGGGCAGTTTTGCCGAGTAGTAATACTGATTGGATAGAAACTAAAATTATTAATTATATCAATATTAAAGAATTAGTTAAAAAATTAAAATCTTTCTCAAAGGAAAAAATAAGATTATTTGTTGATGAACAAAACCAATATAATATTCATATCGAGAGTAAAAAGCATAACGAAGAATTATTATGTCAAGTTTATTATAGGGATACAATTTATAAACAAGAAACATTAGAAATGCCCCAAAGATATGATGATGATACGTATATAGGATTATATTCCAACTTAAATATTAATTTATTAAAATCTTACATCAATGGTTTGGCCCAACAAGAGAAAATTTATATGTGGTAAACACCTCATACTATTAACAATGACCATAATCATAATCATAATAAACGAACCGAAGGTTCTAGGGCTTTGCCCGATCTTAAAGAATCTTATGATAATAATGATGATTCTGAAACACCATAAAAAGGTGTAAATGGTAAAAAAGATTATAAAAATATTAGTAATTATAAAAATTTAAGTGAAGAAAAATTTATATCTCATACTGATGTACATGATATTAATACTACATATAATCAAAATTTATCTAAATTTCATTTTCTTACAATTGAAAATAATAATGATGGAATAGTTGAAGATACTGTTAGACAACTATGTGTCGGGTCTACAAAATTTAAATTAGGATTTAAAATTGTATCATCTTTAATAAAAACTAAAAATGATTCAGATTATGGTGGTGTAATTAAATTTTCCAAAAGAGATCAAAGAATAATATTTTTCTCTATTATATTATTATCATATAAAAAATGTAATTTAGAGTTAGATATTCCAATAAGAGAATGGTATACTATCAGGGAATGGCATCCTATACCAAAAAGTGTAATTTATGATGTTGAAGAATCAATTGATGATGATGATGAAGAATCAATTGATGATGATGATGAAGAATCAATTGATGATGATGATGAAGAATCAATAGTTAGTGAAAAAAAATTTAAATTATCTTTTGATAAAACGTTATATGATAAAACTTAATGTGATAAAGAAAATAAAATAACTAAAGAACGTGAAATATATAATAATATAAAATAACACTCAGGACCTTGATATTAGAATATTTATATCTAAAATTAAAACACAATTTTTTTCTTTAAAAAATAAAAAAATGAAAAATACCAAGTTTTATTGTAACTTATGTAAAAAAAAGTTGCAAACAAAAAGAAGTTATCAATCTCATTTAAATAGTAAATTGCATTTACAAAATTTAGATCGAGTTGATGAAGGAAATATATTAAAAATTAAATAATTATATAAACTATCTAGAAACATCACCTACTGATATAAAAGTTAAAAAATTGTTTGATGATTATTCACATTCGGAATATAAAAAAGTTTTTAATAGTGAAGATGAACATGTACATGGGACATCGGAGATGTCTTCCAGGGCTTCGCCCGCACCAGATGGGAGATATTTATTTAGCGATACGGATGAATTTAACGAAATAGATGAATTAAACGAAATTAAAAAAACAGATGAAGCTGAACGAAACGATGAAGCCGTAACAGATATAAAATATTTATTTATTGAATCGGTTGAACATAATGAAACCGATAAAACTTTTTCTGATATTCTATCCAACTTTTATAATATATTTAAGATATCTTTCAAATGTTATATGAATGTAGAAGTACTTTATACAAAAAATGGACCTGATGGAATTCCTGAAGAAATAATACAGGGACATTTTACAAATTCACAAGAAATTCATAATGTAAATGATATACAACCCATATTTGAATCGATGATACTTAAATTAGAAAATTGTATAATTGAAGCCCAGTTACGTGAATCTGGTTGGAGATTTGTTAAAATACTATCTAAGAAAATAGTAATTGATAAATATAAAAATAATACTGGTGGTAGTTATGTTCCTTTACCTTTCAGTTCACCACAAATAGTCAACATAAAAAATGAAGATGATTATTGTTTTCTGTGGAGTATTATAGCACATTTACATCCTGCAGAATATCATAAAGAAAGACTAAGTCATTATAATAAAGAAGAATATATAAAGGAATTTGTTCTCTCTGATGGCTTACATGAATTTCCATATGATCATAATAGGTTAATAAAGTTTCATAAAAAGAATAAAAATTTAATAGAAGTAAATGTTTTTGAATTAAATGTGAATTATGTTTCTATTGGTAAAATTACTCCACTTTACTCAGATTCAAAAAAATTTTATTTGAATAATAAAAATTATGTCAATCAGAAATAGTATATAATGATAGAGGAAATTACATGCATCATAATATTTTTTACCAAGGAAATATAATATGTACTGAAAAATTTGAAATTGTTAAAACATTATCACCAATAATGATTAATCATAATAATTATAAAGGACGTAATTATAATTATGATTATGATACCGATTATTTATCTTTATCTTTAGAATATCAACAAAAATTACAAAATTTAAATGAAATTTTACAAAAATGTAAAACAGATTATCATCAACAAACAAAAATATTAGTACAAGAATATGGCCATAAATATCAAAATAAGATAGAAACGATTCCAAAATTAAATGAAGAAAATAATCAAGACAATAAAGAATTAAATAATGAAGAAAATGAAACCAATCAAAAAATAAATGAATCTTTAAAAAAATGTCTACAACAATATAAAGAACAATATGATAAAGAATATAGTTATCAGTTACAAATATTGAATCAAAATTATCAACAGTCTGAAAAAGATTTACAGAGACAAATTGATTTAACACATGAAATATATCAAGATAAATTTGAAAAACTAGAACAAACAAAGCAACCAGCACAAGCGAATATATTATATTATCAGGGTCATTTTATATTGTGTAAAGATGTTTCTATATTTACAAAAACTTCAGATAATGCTAATTTTCCTTGTCTCCAATGTATGACGAGCTTTAGAACTAAAGAAGAAATGAATAGACATATGGAGAATTGTCAACAAAACGAAGCAGTTGAAAATACTTTTCCTAAAGATGATTATTTAATATATAATAGACATTATTTGAAAAATAAAGCACCCTTTACTATTTATTGTGATTTCGAAGCATATAATGTTAATATGACACAAAATCAAACCGAAGGTTCTAGGGCTTCGCCCGATTCTGATAATTATAATTATGAAAAAAGTGCATCGGAACAAAGTAAAGAAAAATATTTATTTGAACAAAAACCATTATGTTGGGGAATGTACATTCATTCAAATTATCCTGAATTATTTAAATCAGAATATTATCAATACTATGGTAAAGATAGTTCAGAAATGTTTACAAAGAAAGTAGAAGAATTACAAAAATATTTTTCACATTTGCTTGAAACAAATATACCAATGCTTCCATTAACGGATGAAGAAAAAATTAATTTTGTTAATGAAACAATTTGTTATTACTGTGGAAAAGAATTTACAAAAAATTATACAAATGGCAAAGGTAGATATTTTGACAAAGTAAAAGATCATGATCATCTAAATGGATTATATAGAGGTGCAGCACATAATTCTTGTAATCTTAATGCTAATAAATTTAAATATAACTTTGTTCCTTTATATTTCTACAATGGTTCTAAATATGATTTCCATCTAGTAATGAAAGATTTATTTTCATCTGAAAAATTACAACTACAACAAATAAATGTACTATGTAAAACAGAAGAAGAATATTTTTCAATGCAATTAGGTTGTATTAGAACTTTAGATGCATTTAGATTTTTTACTCCTTATTCATTAGATGTTATGGGAAAAACTTTGAAACCTGAACAATGTAAAATATTAAATAAATATAATTTAAAACCTTTAAAAGGAATATTTCCGTATGAATATATAACTGGAGATTTTAATTCTGTGAATAAAATTATGGAAGAAAAACAACTTCCTCCAATAAATAAATTTAAATCAACATTAAAACAATCACAATTATCTGAAGAAGATTATGCAGAAGCTGAAAAGAATTGGAGAGAGTTAAATTGTAAAACAATGTATGATTATACAATGAAATATCTTCAGATAGATGTATTAATACTAGCTGATCTTTTTGAAAACTTTCGTGATATGTGTTTAGAATATTACGGAATAGATCCATGTTATTGTTATTCTACACCAGGTTTAACATGGTTAGCAGGATTAAAACATACAAATGTTAAACTTAAACATTATAAAGAAAATACATATGATAAATTATTATTTTTTGAATCTGGAATTAGAGGTGGAGTTTCATCAGTTTTAGGTAATCGTTATGTACAGTGTTACAATAAAAAGTAAATCCTGATGATTATGGAATAATGAAACCTTTATCTCCAGAAGAAAGCGATCAGTTTATAAAATTGTTTAATCAAAATATAGAAGGACTTATATCAAATGAAGAGAGTCAAGCAGCAGTTGATGAAATCATGAGAGAAAACTATTTGTTATATTATGATTTTAATAGCTTATATTCTTCTTGCATGATACAAGAATTACCAACAGGTGAGATGGAATGGTGTAATATTCTTGATTATCAAAAAACATATGATGGAAATTATAATCATGGTTATATATATGAAGTTGATTTAGTATACCCTGATGAAATAAAAGATAAAACAAAATATTTTCCTTTCTGTCCCGAAAACAAAATTCCCAATATAGAAGATTTTTCAGATTATCAAAAATCTATAATTCCTAAGAAATACAGACCAACAAAAAAACTTATGTTAACACAAAGTAATAAAGGAAAGTATGTTGTTGAAGGAAGAATGCTAGATTGGTATTTAGAACATGGAATGATTCTCACCAAAATACATCGAAAACTATTTTATCAAAAATCTAAATGGTTAAAAAATTATATAGAGTTCAATATTGAAAAACGTAAAATAGCTAAAAGAAATAAAGATGATCTTGGAAACGTGTTCATCAAATTAATGAATAATGCATTTTATGGTAAGACTTTAGAAAATGTTCGTAATAGACATAATATTGAAATAGTTTATGATAAAGATAGGTTTCAAAATTTAACAAGGAAACCTACATATAAAAGAACTACTAGATTTAGTGATAATCTATGTGCTGTACATTTACGTCGAGTTAGCGTAAAACATGATAAGTTTAATTTTGTTGGATTCACTATATTAGAATTAGCTAAACTATTTATGTATAGATTTATATATGATCATTTAGCACCTGCTTATGGCGAAAACTATAAATTACACTTTACAGATACCGATTCTGTTCTCTTAGAATTAACAATACCGTATAATTCTACACTTGATGAAGAAATTAATAAAATAAAAGATATCATTCATCCTTCTGATTTATGTAAAGTAAAAGATGAATTAGAAGGAAATGAAGATTTCATAACAGAAGCTATATTTTTAAAATCTAAATGTTATTGTTATAACACAACTAATAATGTTAAAACACATAAAACATTAAAAGGAATTTCAAAGGCATCAGTGGCTAATCAAATAACATTTCAAGATTATAAAAATGCATTATCTAATAATGAAATAAAAACAGCATGTAATTATAGACTTAATTCAAAGAAACATAAAATGTATTTAAAAGAGGAACATAAATTAGCATTAGATCCATTTGATGATAAAAGAAAGATTTTGCCTGATGGAATAACTACTGAACCTTTTTAATTTTCTAATTTCTAAGATAGACAAATTTGATATATATATAAAATAAAAAAAAATATTGTAACACTATATTTGTATATTTTTTATTACTCAGTAAACAATTGTTCGATAACTCTATCATGAATTTTTTTATCAATATTAATTGTATTGAAGCCATAATCTTTTGACCAAGCATTGTTACACGATTGTTTAAATTCATCTTTATTTCTTACGCATAAATCTCTGAACAAATCACTTAAGTTTCTTGCATTTATTTCAAATAGTATAAATATATTTGCATTCTTTCTAATAACACTTCCATCTAATGAATACATGCTTTGTATTAAATAAAATACACTACAGTTATTACGTCTGCCTCTTGTGAAATAATTTCTCTGAACTGACTGATTTCTATCATTAACACAATCATCAAAAATTACACAATGTTTCATTGTTTTATCCAGTTTACTAGGATCTTGCATATTACCACTATCATCTATTAATTGTATCTTTATATGCTTATTTTTATTGGTTTCAACTAATTGATTATTTTTTGCTTCTTCTTCACACCACGAACTTATTTCTTCTTCATCTTCAGATTTTTCATATTCTTTGAATAATGAAGCAATTGCTGTTTTTTTAAGATTATTTTCAAATCCATATTTTAAAAATTGATAGACGGGTTGTTCTGCTGTTGTTGTATAAATTATAAGATTGCTATAATCCAAAAAATTTGGAGTCGTTAAAATTTTAAATAATGGATACGTTTTACCACATCCTGATCTTCCACAAATAACTGACAAAACTTTATTAGATAAATTTGGATGATGATTAAATTTAAGTTTTTTTTTATTAAATGGAGGTAATTCACTCATTTTTTAATAAAAAGAAATTTATTTTTATTTTTAAAGAAGAAGAAGAAAATTAAACTTCTCTAGCTTTGCGTGGGAGTTTATACCTCTCGAACGGGAGTTTATACCTCTCGAACCAAAAGATCTATCATAATCTCTTCACCTCCAAAATTTATTTCTTGTCCTTTCTCATCAGAGATTCTCATATTAATGTTGTTAATAGTTTTTCTTGTAATAGGGAAATATATTAATGTTTGTGGAATTACAATTAATCTATAACCAATGGGTACAGTAAAAACTGGAAAACTGAATATTAAATTTGACAATTTACCATTTATATATCCTCCTTCAATAATGTCACAATGTACAACAATTGATTTTATTTCAGTTATTTTTGGAATCTTCTCACCTAAATGATAACCTTGACTATAGGTTTGTTTATTAAATCCTAATAGCTTTGACAATGATCTATCATGATTAAAATCAACTTGATGATTTTCGTCTAAAGTAAGAGAAAATTTATTAACTGCCGGTTCAACTGCAAAATGTAATTGTTTCTTATCTTTAAATGGTATACCTAAATGTCTCTTACTTTCATTTGATATTGATTCAACTTCGTAAGAACCAGGAAGAAAAGTTAGTATTTCCCATGTTTTGCCTTTATCAGTAGAATATCTAAATTGATCATTCACATCTTTGATAACGTTTTGAATAGTGTTAAATGTGGAGAAATTAGTCAATGCAATTTGATAATTTTTATTCTCATCTAAATGAAGAATGGGTTCTAAATTACAAGTGTGTGATGAAGTAGTTGTTATAATTTTTAGCGTCGTACTAAATTTTGATGAACCCAAAATCTCTGTCAAATTTTCTAAATGATTATTAATTTTGTCTAAATCTGCTGAACACATTTTTTAGTTAAAATTTTGAATAATTATTTTTTATGAAATATTTTTTTTATAAAAAATTAAAAACAACAACATATTTCAGCTACGGGCGAAGCCCTAGAACATTCGGTTCGTTATACTTTTATAATCCTCTTCATTTAGAATCTTCTTTTCTAACAGTCTTTTCAATATAGCATGAATTTCATTGAAACTAGAATTATGTCCTTTTATTGCCGATATTAAAATATTTAATCTATTTAGTAATTCTTGTGGATCATCTGGTAAAAATATGGTTGTTTCAGTTTTAAAACCTTTTCCTACTTTAACTCCCGTTGATAATAGATTTTCTAATTGTTTATAACGTCTAAGAGATTTTACTGCACGAACTCTATCTAACATAGCTTTATATTTTATGAGATCTTCTACAGCATAATTATTTAAATCTGCTCCTCTTAAAAGATCAACAAAATTTCTATCTAGATTAAAAGGAGATTTATCTGGTGAAAAAATTAAAACTCGAAAAGGTTGTGGAAATATTTCTTTTTGTCCGAGATAAAATCTAGGTATTGTTTTTCCATCTATAAATGAGATAGAATGTTCAAATTGCATAGATTTTGGTAATTTCTTATTAATGTTTGATTCTAGTAATCCATAGTCATCTAATATGGTTTTGTGCTCTGGATCTGTTATATCAATTTGTTTATCATTATTTGTAAGTTCTTTTTCAAGAGTTTTAAATGGTTTCATAGTTTTTTCAAAATCGGTTTTTACTTGCTCGGTTTGCTGCATTTTTTCAAACATATCAGATTGAATACCAGCTTTTATCATTCTATGTTGAAGATGATTTTCTTTCATAATATTTCTTTGTTTTATTAACTCTTCTAATTGTTTTATTCTTTTAAAATTATCAGCTCTAATTTTATCCATTTTTAAAATATAATATTTGAATTTTGTGGTAACATTGGAATACAGCAAAAACATTTTACTGAACAAATTATTTTTTTATTGCTTTGTTGTGTGTCATCTTTTCGCTTTAAGTTTTGTTTAATTAAGTTTTGTTTAATAAAGTTTTGCTTAAATTTTCGCTTAAAGTTTTTAGCTCTTCTAAAAAAATTTTGTCATTTTCTTCATTAGAAATTTTACCATCACTAAAAGTTTTATCATCCTTTTTATTTTTATCACCAACTTTTTCTGACTGGATTGAAATGATATTTTATTAGCTTCATTAGCTATTTGATCAAATTTTTCAATCTCATCTAACGTAATAACATTATCATCACATACTCTTTGAAAGTAGTAGTGTAATTTGTCATAAACTTCTTTAATATGTAAATGCCTAGTTTTTAATAATTTTCGTTTCTTAGTTATTAAAAATTTATCTAACATTGTAACAAGTGAAGTTGCAAAAACACCCGTACCTGTTAAAGCTGTAGCAACAACAGGAATTAATAAAACACCTGAAGATATAACAATTGTTAAAGCACCCAAACTTATTGTTAAACATGCTCCAACGCCTTGTGTCACATTCTTAGCTATCGTCCATCTCTTTCTTAATTTATTATAATGCTCTAATCTTAATAATAATTGAGATTCCTTATCTTTCATCTACCTAACTCTATCTTTGTGTTTTTCCTTGTTCATTTTTTCAATGTCCATTAAAGTAGAACTGCGTTCATGTGATAACGAAGGATATATTCTTGCGGTTTCTTCCATTTTTTAAAGAAATATTTTGAATACAATCTTCTGAAATTCTATTTAAATCGAAATACGTAGTTGTTGTTTGCCGTATATTTTTAGGAAGACTCTAATGTTACTCATTTTTATAGAAGACAAAATGTTTCTATTATATTCCCGCAAATGTTAAATTAAAAACAACACATGGATATTTCAATTTGGTTACAACCACTTTGCATACATTAAAATACATGTAAATTTGTCCACGCGTGGACACGTTTTAATTGGTTGAAGCGCTCTATTGTATTTACATGTGCAACAGGAAATAACATTGCATATAAAACAGGAAATAGCATTGCATATAAAACAGACAGATACAAGTTTTCTAAACAATGGGATTTCTGTCCACGCTGTGGACGCGTTCTAATTGGTTGAAACACGGTATTTTAGCTGAATGGCATAGTAATTGTATGTACATGTAAAACAGGAAATAACATTGCATATAAAACAGAGGGGTTTCAAGAATGATAAGTTTTCTTCACAGCGCGTCTAATGTTAACGCGTTGATTTGATTAGTTGAATGGCGCAGTATTTTAGCTGAATGACGCACCATTGTTCAAGAAAATAATGGCATAGGTCTAAACATTGAAAATAAAGTGTCGTGCGGCCGTCGCAGAAACAAAGCGGGGCTTCACATCCAATTTCCATTGAATATGTCAGCGCAATATTGTCATTAAAAGACGCACCATTGTTTGAGAGAAGAATGGAATCATTTGGAATGTCACATAATTGCTTTACACAATGAAAATTATCCATCCTTTTGTAGTCAATCTTCCGATAACGTTAGGTCGTGATTTTAAAAGTACAATAGAAACAGACACCCCACAAAGCATAGGAAAATTGTCTGCTAATTTTAGCTAATTGAAATGAAACTTCGGTAATTGATCTCATTTTGCTTCAAGAGACTATAAAAATATGTCTTGTCATTATCACAAAGAGATAGAAGATAGTTGATGTGCTTACTGATAAAAATGTTACACATAACACTGAGTGAATTGCTTCTTTTTTCATGCAACAAGAATTTGTGTAAGTTTACAATTGTATTATTCTCTCCATTTGGCTCTATGAAATCACTCAAAGAATCTGTAAATTCATGCCTCTCAAAATATATTCTTCTCTAATTCCTCTCGTAATTTTTTCATCCTCCCTGGCAACGATTGTTTTCTTCTATCTTCAAATTGATCTTGACTCGTTTTGGGAAATATATGACGAGAGCCTTTTGACACAACCTTCACTGACAAGAAACACTTTTAAATTAAATAAGTCTTCAGCACAATTGTTTGAAATAGCCATATCGATTATTGTTGTTGTGTATTGTTTCACGGCATTGCAGCCGGAGTGGGATTTGCTGGTTATATATTCCACGTCTTACAAATGTCTAAGTGGATGTAGCAGCTGTTTGTTCTTTCATACATTGTTTCCTTTCAAATGTTTGAGTGGGAAGTCACAGCTCTTTACACTGAAATGCCTTTTATTCATAAATGCGAGAAGCAGATGTTCTCTACAATTGAGTGTTCATCTGAGTGCAAAGCAGTAGCAACAACAGGAATTGTAAGAACGTCTGATGAAATGACAATTGTAAATACTCCTAAACTTATTGTTAAGAATATGTCAATTCCTTCAAATATTATTAGACACATGATATATTTTAAAAACCTGAAAAACGTCTAAACTCATGAATTTGAAATTCTCAACTTTTATGATTTTCGGTGTCCTGGAACGGTCATGATTTGAGCAATGAAAAATGTCATAATCACAATTTTGAGATTTTGAAAAATTTGAAAAATTGGGTATTTTTAAAAACGCACAAATTTATGAATTTAGGTCTTCATAACCTGAAAAAGGGTTCAAATTCATGAATTTATGTCGTTTTTAAAAATACCATTTTTTGAAAAAATGGTACTCTTTGAATGGACTAAATTCATGTATTTAGGTCTTAAAAACCTGAAAAAGGGTTCAAATTCATGAATTTATGTCGTTTTTAAAGAAACTATTTTTTTGAATTTTATGGTGTCCTGGAACGGTCTTTTGCCCATTACTAAAATTTGTCAATTTATATACTACCAAGATGACTCCCCATATAAGTAGTGTTAAACAAGGAGGATGTCAAAAAGAATAAATATTTGCTAATAAGGATCTCAACTAAGCGTAAATTAAGCTGATTATCAAGGGAATTTCATGATCCGCATTATAATGGAAGTCTTCATGAAAATGTCGAGATCTTATTGTGCTTTCATGGTTGGAATTTCAAGTTTTTAATTCGATTTTCATCGTCATGATTTTATAATTCACTGAATTCATGTTTCATTTCTTGAATCTGAATAGTGATGTGAACCCATTTGCATATTTCAAAATTGATTGAAATTATTGTCCTTGATTCTGTTATTTTGCTCTATGAGGTTGGCAGGTTGCTTTTGATATGATCTCGCTTAAGAAGATTGTTTTGAGATTCAGCATGAATAGTAGGTGATCGAGTTGCTAATTTAACAAATATTAAATCTCCAAAGCTGTCATGACACGGACGATCTGTAAAATAATATCATTTCCTTCTGCATTACAATCATGATCAGGCAATTCCGTTGTAATTTCTGCGAATTTGCAAAAATCTGCATATATCTCACATTCGGTAACAATTTCCAACATACCGTGAAGCGCATGCTGCTATAGCATCGAAACTCGTTTATTCATGTTCGCACGTATTAAAACACTACATTCCCCCTTTGAGTTACGAATAAAAATTCACTCGTACTAACAAAGAAAATCAACAACTTGTAGTACACACCTCTATTTGAACGGCACCTCTAATATAACACCAGTCTAGAGGAGGAGTTGAAAAATTGAATGGCACCCTCTAATTGAACGTCACCTCTAATTTAACGACACTTTGATGAATTCATCTCCTACATCAATTACATGACTGAAATAATCTTCTGCAAAACGTGTAAATCGGGAAAGTAGTTTGTAGTATGCTATGGAGCTATTTTTAGAGGCTGGGAAGTCTCATTCAATGAAGTTGCATCGTCAGACAGTTCTACGAGAATTGGATGTTGCACGGCGAGAAGAGCTACACCAAATCCGGCAACATGGCAGCGCCATCAATGGAAGTATACTTGAAATGGATTGTCGATGGCTGGTATCAGCTGCCGAAGGATCCGATCATCAAGTCATTCAAAGGATGCGAACTGACCAACGCTCTCGACGGCTCGGAGGATTGCCAGATCCATTGTTTCAAGCCAGACTCGGACGGTCCAATTCAGACTGGTTTGTAACTTCTCTGGCAAGCCCGAGCCAATGCTGGTGTCGAACGTGGAATCAATCAGAACTTTGACGATGATGCTGAAGGTGATGCGAATGACGAGGACAGCTACAACAGCGACGTGTCACTTGATTTTCACTAGTGAGTTTGTGATTTCTAACCAGTGATTACCGGTAACCTGTGTTTGTTAACTTTTGTCAAATTGATAAATGCAGAGTTCTTATTTTACATGTTTTCGCTTTTCATCTATAAAATTTACAGATTTAAGAAAAAAATTACTGAAAATTTCATCTCTTAATTCTGATCAACTAGTCGAAAAATAGAACGGCACCTCTAATTAAACGGCAGTGCGTGGAAAGGTTTGAAAAATGGAGCGGCATGCCGTTCAAAAAGAGGTTTTACGGTATATCCCCCCCGAGTTCATTTAATAAATTCGAAAGTGTATACATATTGGGGATTTAATTATGCGAAGTTACCACTCTACCTATTATACCTACCCTGTGGTGTCGACTATAGTGAAAACTTTTATAGCATATAATCAAAAGATTCAGTTTTTGTGGAGATTACGTTCCTGTGGTCCAAAAATAATTTGAGCAGTTTTCAAAATGCTAAATTTTTGCAAATTTATAGACTACCGACATGAAGCCCCTTTGTAAGCAGCGTGAAACAATTAGGTTATCAAAAGGAATAAATGTTTGTAAATAGGCATCTTAATCAAGCGGAAATAAAGCTGATGATGATCAATTAAATTTCATAAACCCATACGTCACAGTTCCTGCACGCCTTGAAAGAAAGGTTGAGATCTTATTGACAGCTGCTTGTCATGTTTTTAATTCAATTTTCAGCGACATCGATTCAATGATTCACAAGGGGTCATTTCTTTAATCTGAATAATTAATATGGATCCATTTGCATCATCTAAAAGTTCATTGTGATCAGTTTCTTTTATTACGATCTTTTGCTCTTTCAGTGGCAGTTTGTGATATGATCATGCTTAAGATAATAATCTTAGTATAATAAAGCTGAGCTTTAGTTATGGTAACCCATGGAATTGCAAATTTAACAAACTATTTGTCATAGATATGTAGGTAGAATGTCGACCATAGAGTAAGTATATATTAGGTAGAGTGGTAACTTCGAATATATTAAATCCCCAATGTGTACACACTTTCGATATATTATATCGAAATTTTATTATATTATAATAATGAAATCGGGGGATATAGTTGGAAATTGTTAACAAATGTGAGATATGCAAATTTTTTCAGTTTTGAAATTGCCACGGAGTTGAGTGATCATGATTGTGATGCAGAAGGAATGATGGTATTTTACAGATTCTCAGTGTCATGACAGCCTTGGAGAGATAATGTCTGTTAAATTAGCAATTCGATGGGTTCCTTTTACATTCATGCTCAGCCTTAAGAGTATTTTCTTAGGCGCAATCATCACCCGCAACCTGCCACTTGCAGAGCAAAATCATATAATCAAAGGCAATGATTTCAATTGAATTTCAGAGATGTAAATGATCGAGTCCACCACTATTCAGATTCAAGAAATGAAACATGAATTCAGTGAATCATAAAATCATGCCGGTGGAAATTGAATTAAAAACTTGAAATTTCAACCATGAAAGCACAATAAGATCTCGACATTTTCATGAAGACTTCCATTATAATGCGGATCATGAAATTCCCTTGATAATCAGCTTAATTTCCACCTAGTTAGGATGCTTATTAGCAAATATTCATAGCAAATATTTTTTTGACATCCAACTTGTTTCATGTTACTTATACAGAGAAGTCATCTTGGCAGTATATAAATTGGCAAATTTTGACTTTTTTGATACTGCTCAAATAATTTCTTGGACCACGGGAACGCAATTTCCGCAAAAAGCTGAATCTTTTCATTCAAAATTTTCACTGTATACAGATGCTTGTTTGAGTCGACACTCGACTTATATATCCCTACTCTATGGTCTCGACACAAACAAGTATCTCTATGCAGTGAAAGCTTTTATATGAAATGATTCAGTTTTTCATGTAGATAACGCTCCTGTGGTCCAAAAAATTATTTGAGCAGTTTTTAAAGCTATTTTTTGGAAATTTGCATACTACTGAGCGAGATGAAGCCCCTTACAAGTAGTATGAAACAAGTTGGATATCAAAAGGAATGAATATTTGCTAACAAGCATCTTAATTAAGCAGAAATTAGGCTGATGATTTGAACTATCATGTACTGCACTTTAATACAAGTCCCTGCAAGTCTTCCAGGAAAAGTTTAGATCTCATTGTGCGTCTTAGCTGAGATGTCATGCTTTTAATTCAATTTTCAGCGGCATGATTTGATGATTCACAATTTGCGTTATTTCTGGAATCTGAGTAGTAATAGCAATGTGGACACATTTACATCTTTTGAAGTTAATAATGATCGGTTTCTATGATTTTAATGCTTGTTCTCTCAGTTCAAAAATTATTTGAGCAGTTTTTAAAGCTATATTTTTGGAAATTTGCATACTACTGAGCGAGATGAAGCCCCTTACAAGTAGTATGAAACAGGTTAGACATCAAAAGGAATGAATATTTGCTAACAAGCATCTTAATTAAGCGGAAATTAGGCTGATGATATGAACTATCATGTACTGCACTTTAATACAAGTCCCTGAAAGTCTTCCAGGAAAAGTTTAGATCTCATTGTGCGTCTTAGCTGAGATGTCATGCTTTTAATTCAGTTTTCAACGACATGATTTGATGATTCACAAGGAGTCATTCCTTGAATATGAATAGTAATGTGGACACATTTACATCTTTTGAAGTTGTGATTAGCTTCATTGATTATGATGATTTGTTCTCTCAGTGGTAAGTAGTTTGTGATATGATCACGCTTCAGAAAATAATCCTATTATAATAGACCTGAGCTTTTTCTGATGGCAACCCATCGAATTGCTAATTTAACAAACTATGGCCTCTCTAAGTTGATGTGACATGGACAAAGATTTTTAATTGTTTAAAAGGTCTAGATGAGAAATAGATGCATAAATTTGAACCCACTTTCGTACGGTTCTGATCGTGGCAAAAAGGCATTACGGCAATGGTGCGAAATTGCTGTTTTGTTAGCTGTGCGATGTGCGATGCGACAAAAAGCTTTGGAAATGGCATATGACATAAAGCATAATTCACTGATGTTATATGGTGAGTTTCAAGAATGTTCATTCGATAGCTTCACTGAGAAAAAATTGTTAAAGATGAGAGCGATAATATAACAATCTATTGTTCTGTGGAAGAAAAAAATTTCACGTGAAGACATGAGGGCATCTTAGAGCCAACTGGAATCGATCATCGCATGTTTGTCGATGTCAAAGATGTTGTCAATGTGCATCGTATAACACACATATTGGTATATGTTGTTTGTTTTTATTTGCTTTAGCCAATTTTATATCAAATTTTCTGATAGTTCATATTTAATTTTTCTGTTGTATCATGCAATTTCTTGCCTCAAAATTACATATAGGCAACACGTTAGATTATTGCCAAACTTGGCAATCGCGTTTAGCGTGGCCGGGCAACGGTGGGCACAGCAACGCTATACATGTACAGCAATAGCCAAGCCCCGTTCTTATTACAAAGAAACAGTCTCACTGCATGATTAAAAGAAAAGACGCGGTTCATTTTTCTGTTCAGAAAAGTCACTTAGTCATATATTTGGTGAAATTTAAGTGAACTTTACTCTGCTTTCATCTAAAAATGAAACAATTGGTTTTCATTTGCATTATTCCTATATCACATGCGCTCTTCAGATCTAATAATCAAACTGAAAAAATGATACAATGTTGTCCAATTCAAAGAATTACAAAAGAAGACAGAAGTGCTCTTATTTACAACTGCGTTTTGCAAAGCATCTGAAAATGTAATGTATAATGTTAGATTATCATTTGTTGCAATTTGGACACTGTATTTGGACATACATAAAAATTTATTGATTAATTGCTAAAATGGTTTTTGGTTCTGTAATTGCTAAAAAGGAGGCAATGAAAAGGAATCTTTGTTGCTCGCTTACCGATATTTTCAAATACATGCAATATCAGCTGATTTTCACTGGCTTCGTTACACACCAGGTAAAAACACGTCTATTTCCGATCTAGGCCTTTATTACATTAGATATCTTTGGAGATGGAGGGTTTGTGGAATACCATTAATCCTTATTCTGTATTGCCATCATTATCAGTCAAATTCGCTTACATTTCTCCTAACGGTAAAACTGCATATCTCACAGGTGGCACTGGGTCTCGACCTGGCATCGACTCATGTTCATTTTATAAACTCGAAACTGTATACACATTGGGGATTTTGAGTTCCCACTCTACCTAAGAGGCCTATACTTACTCTATGCTACTTCCCACTGAGAGAACAAGCATTAAAATCATAGAAACCGATCATTATTAACTTCAAAAGATGTAAATGTGTCCACATTGCTATTACTACTCAGATTCAAGAAATAACGCAAATTGTGAATCATCAAATCATGCCGCTGAAAATTGAATTAAAAGCATAACATCTCAGCTAATTAAGCTTACTTAATTAAGTTTACAATGAGATCTAAACTTTTCCTGGAAGACTTGCAGGGACTTGTATTAAAGTGCAGTACATGATAGTTCATATCATCAGCCTAATTTCCGCTTAATTAAGATGCTTGTTAGCAAATATTCATTCCTTTTGATATCCAACTTGTTTCATACTACTTGTAAGGAGCTTCATCTCGCTCAGTAGTATGCAAATTTCCAAAAAATAGCTTTAAAAACTGCTCAAATAATTTTTGAACTGAGAGAACAAGCATTAAAATCATAGAAACCGATCATTATTAACTTCAAAAGATGTAAATGTGTCCACATTGCTATTACTACTCAGATTCCAGAAATAACGCAAATTGTGAATCATCAAATCATGCCGCTGAAAATTGAATTAAAAGCATGACATCTCAGCTAAGACGCACAATGAGATCTAAACTTTTCCTGGAAGACTTGCAGGGACTTGTATTAAAGTGCAGTACATGATAGTTCATATCATCAGCCTAATTTCCGCTTAATTAAGATGCTTGTTAGCAAATATTCATTCCTTTTGATATCCAACTTGTTTCATACTACTTGTAAGGGGCCTCATCTCGCTCAGTAGTATGCAAATTTCCAAAAATATAGCTTTAAAAACTGCTCAAATAATTTTTGAACTGAGAGAACAAGCATTAAAATCATAGAAACCGATCATTATTAACTTCAAAAGATGTAAATGTGTCCACATTGCTATTACTACTCAGATTCAAGAAATAACGCAAATTGTGAATCATCAAATCATGCCGCTGAAAATTGAATTAAAAGCATGACATCTCAGCTAAGACGCACAATGAGATCTAAACTTTTCCTGGAAGACTTGCAGGGACTTGTATTAAAGTGCAGTACATGATAGTTCATATCATCAGCCTAATTTCCGCTTAATTAAGATGCTTGTTAGCAAATATTCATTCCTTTTGATGTCTAACCTGTTTCATACTACTTGTAAGGGGCCTCATCTCGCTCAGTAGTATGCAAATTTCCAAAAATATAGCTTTAAAAACTGCTCAAATAATTTTTGAACTGAGAGAGCAAGCATTAAAATCATAGAAACCGATCATTATTAACTTCAAAAGATGTAAATGTGTCCACATTGCTATTACTACTCAGATTCCAGAAATAACGCAAATTGTGAATCATCAAATCATGCCGCTGAAAATTGAATTAAGAGCATGACATCTCAGCTAAGACGCACAATGAGATCTAAACTTTTCCTGGAAGACTTGCAGGGACTTGTATTAAAGTGCAGTACATGATAGCTCATATCATCAGCCTAATTTCCGCTTAATTAAGATGCTTGTTAGCAAATATTCATTCCTTTTGATATCCAACTTGTTTCATACTACTTGTAAGGGGCTTCATCTCGCTCAGTAGTATGCAAATTTCTAAAAATATAGCTTTAAAAACTGCTCAAATAATTTTTGAACTGAGAGAGCAAGCATTGAAATCATAGAAACCGATCATTATTAACTTCAAAAGATGTAAATGCGTCCACATTGCTATTACTACTCAGATTCAAGAAATAATGCAAATTGTGAATCATCAAAAGTAGTAATAAAACAGCGAACACTCAACCGGCGCCCCCCCTCTGGAACGACAGAGTGTCGTGGTCGGCCGCCGTGGTGCTTCGAGTCTGACTCCCCCCTCTGGAACGACAGAGTGTCGTGGTGTGCCGGCCAAGTTGGTCCGAAAGGTTCGCTGACGCCCCCCCTCTGGAGCGACAGGGTGTCGTGGTGGACTTGGGCGACCGCCAGGTTTTGTCTTGAGGCTATAGTGTGTGATGTGTTTCGTGCAATCTGCTGAATGTTAGGTTGAAAATGGGCTGTTTCGAGTGGAAGCAGTGCTCGGATGTGAAAACGGAGGCCAGATTCGGATTCAGCGTGAAATTCTGCATCGGTATGGTGAGTTTCAAGTCAATCGGAGAGAAAAAGTTTCGCTGACGTCCCCACCCCTCGGCACCGACCTTCCAACTTTGCTTCTAGTGAACGGATTCTGTCGTGCCATAGCTCGTTTGAAAGCTTAGAGTGAGACAAATTCACTGAAAGAAACGGCTTGTTCATATCTGTCTTCGTTTAGATGTGAGACGCCATTCAAGATTTGGGAGATTAGCGAAAAAACGACAGTTAGAATTTCACAAGAAACAGCTCCAGCGGGCGAATGAAGGCTCGGATTGGTAAACGGAGGCCAGATTTGGAATCAGCTTGATGTTATTGTCCAATGAGGATCATCATCCAATGAGAATCAAGCATTTCTATATAAATAGCGAGCCTTCCACAGTGAGAATCATTCCATCGTTGAATCGCACGAGTGACGGACGCACATTTTCTCTCTCTCTCTATTCTATTATCCAACTAAAATGGTAAGTCGCTACTTTCCTCCCTCTCCTCCCTTGAACGTAAACTTAATACAATCTTCTTCATTTTCAGGCATCTACTCCATCTGCTGCACTAGTAGGACAAAATGGCGGTCAAACGTTACAAGGTTCGCTACGATCAGATCATCTACAACTGAGGCCAGTGGAAGAAACAACCAAGGTACATAATCCTACACCGCTACAGCGTAAATTTAAACAAGTCTTGTGTTATGACGATCATAGCGTTGTACTACAAACGGGAATGCTCCTTTCCACGGATGTCAAGATAATGCGCAATCAGTATGGGGACTACATACTGATCCCCGTGAGTCCGTACATTCGTCACCAACTTGACATTATTGAGGAGTACGTGACGTTAAATATGGACATTCCTACTCCTCTTGCTCAAGAGTGGAAGGCGAGAGATGACAAGGATACTCCCTACAGAAAGATTTGGGATGGTAATCAAATTTGCCTACCGGTATCACATTGGTGTACTTACTATAAGAAGGAGGGAGATCATTCAACATCCATCACATGCGACGAGCTCGGAGAAGGTACTTGTGATATCCTTTTCAAAGTGAATGGGCTATATTATGGTCGACACAAGGATAATAAATAGTCTCTCTCTCCATGCATATGGAATCCATCCTATATATTCCAAAACCACCGAACGTGGACGACATAATTGATCAAATCCTTAACAGCAGTGGTACGAAGCGGAAGTCGGAGAAGAATGCTGCATCAAAACGCAAATCAAAGAAGGAGAATTACTAGCCCTTTTCTAACTCTACCCTATGACAATTCGCTTATGTGCTTTGAGTGTCGTAGACGTGGTCTTATTAGATACATTTTACTTCTTCGTTGCCATCATATCATTTGTGTATTTTGTCGTGAAAAGCATCGATGTAATTCTTCATTTTGTAATATGTTATAGAACATTTCCTTAGATGTGTAAATTTCCGTTTTAGGCTTCTATCATCATTTTTATGGATTGTGAGGGTGAACCTGTACAGGAGCTCAGTGCTATTGCTATGAACAATTGGACATATCAGATTGTTAGTGTCTATCATCAACATGCCAACTGCGATCCCAATGTTGATCAATGGGCGAGAAAACACATTCATGGACTTAATCTGAAATATTTGCAAGACTATGGCTTTTCTTGTGAGAGTGCTCTTCTTATTGACTTTAAACGATGGTTAGCTGCTTTCAATGTTATACGCATCTTTTGTAATAATCCTGGTAAGGAGAGGAAAGTATTTCCCAATCTAATCATTGATGATATTTTGCTCCCGCCTTGGGATAGTAGAGTGAATCAACATTATCATGAAGTCACGAAACGTTTTAAGGATTTGTGTGTTCCTATTTTGTCTGTTCGTTGTAGTAGCTACGTTCATAACCAATGCTTCTTTCCTCCTTACCTCAACACTGCCAAAGTCCTGTATGGTTATCATTGCTCGCTGTATGATAGTTACCAGCTGTATCTATTTTATCTCTTTCAAACCATTGATTTATAATGCATGCTTGTTACCGTTATTCAATAAATGTTACTATGAGAAGAGTTGTTTTCATGCAATGGATGGGTTAGATAAAGGACGATCATGTCTTTCTCAAACGACTGCGGAACATTACATTTTCACAGGCAAAGTTTAAATGGAGCTGTTCAAGATTATGTGATAAATTTTCATAAAGATGAGACCGACATCGAAGCAGTGGTCGATGATGCTGGCACTCTATTTCTAGAGTTAATGAATACATTCTCTGATAGCATTATCATGGCGCGATTAGTTGCGAAAATTAAGTTTAGTCATTTTGGAAAGGAAGAGGTGGAAAGTCGCTCTTTCCATTTTTCTTCTTATTCAATGGAAGTGGTAGATCACCCCCAAGAATTTTTTAAAAGACATATGATAAAAATTGCTGAACGTCTTAACGCATTTAACCATCATGGTAGCAGTCTAGTGATTGAAGCGATTTCAGATATTCACATTCAACTTTCCATAAAGAAAAATTGAAAATGCAGTGGTACTTGATTGTAGCACAACTGGTTTTCGAGCTATGTCTGCTCACTCTCGAAGTATATTCCTTCTGTACATGTGTCCATTATTTAGAAAAGGCTAGCAAATTCAAATCTTCAAAACGACTTGCTATAGACGTTACCAGTAACGGTGAAACTATGTGTTGTGATGTATGTAAGCGAAAGGATGGAAATGAAAAGCGCATCTTCAAGAGATGTAAGCATGCTTTTTGTCAACGCTGTTTCATACGTAATTGCATTCAACTTTGCAAATGTTGCCACTGTGATGTTGCTCATTTCGAGTGCCACTTATGTCGCAATAGTTAGTACCTATGCAAATGTGGTAAAGATAGGTTTTAGCAAAGACTAACACGGAAAATGGTGAAACGTAAAATGACGAAACGTAAAAGTCAAAAGTCTTCAAAGTTTTCTTCAGCCATTCAAGCTCTCCGACGAATGAAAGCAAATCAGCGATACAATGCTATACGACATGCTAACGATAAATTCATTTGTGAAATTATTTCTCATGTCAGAAAGTTGAGGACGAAGAAATTAGCACCAAAACAACGAAAGTTACTTAAGCGATATGCTACGAAATTGCGTTTCATCTCCAATCCTAAAGTCACCCTTCAAAGAAAGAGGAAAACTCTAACACAAAAGGGCGGTTTCCCTTCAGCAATACTTCCGATGCTAGCTCCTGTCGTGGGTAACCTATTGGGTAATATCTTTGGCTCTAAGCGTTAATTGTGCAAATGTTGAATCTCAAAGTATTAAAATGGATTTCAGACTTCAATGTGATAAAGTTCTGACTGTATCAGGCCCATCTCATGCAGGTAAAACTGTTTTCAGGCTGAATTTATTGGATAAAAGAAGGGAGTTGTTTAAGCAACCTATCAATCGAGTGATTTGGTGTTATGGTATTTTTCAACCGTCGCTGTTTCAGGAATTGCAAAGTCGCAACTTTATTCGACATGAAGGATTTATTGCAGTGGATAAACTTCAATCTAATGATGTTGTTGTATTGGATGATTTATTAAAAGAAAGTAAGAATTCAAAAGATGTTACAGATATGTTCACTCGCGCAGCACATCATAAAAGGTGCTTTATCATCTGTATCACACAAAATTTGTTTCCTGATGGAAAAGAAGCTCGTACACGAAACCTGAATACACACTATTATGCTATTTTCAAGAATCCGCGAGATAAAAGTCAATTTGAAATTTTAGAGCGACAAGTTGCACCCAGAGGATCAAAAGCCTTAATTGAAATTTTTCAAGCAGCTACTGAAAAACCATACGGATACTTATTCATTGACTTTACGCAAGAGTGTCCGGAAGAATTTAGATTTCGAAGTGATATTTTGAAAACTCCCATGATTATCTACAAACTATGAGTTCTTATTCTCGCATGATTGTTATTCCTCAGGATGAATATGTACAATTGACTGCCATGCAGCAAGTAAAGCAACCTCTTGCAAATCAAATGTATAGAAAAGATATAGATTATCAGCAAAATGTTCACATCAAAGATCCACATCGTGCTGTATTATTACAATCGGAAACTGTTGAGCAATTGAAAAATTTGAAGAATAAGATGCGTGACTCTGTATCGACTGCTACACCTTTAGCATCTCGCGCACATGCCATATCTCTTTTCAACAGTATTGAACCCCGTCTCAATGTAAATGATAGAGGAGAAATCATTACAGATGAAAATGAAGTGATTGATGCTTCACGTTATGAAGACTTGATTCAGTATGCGACACGTAGAAAGCGCCGTCAGAGCTATGTTCCACCTGGTTGGTCATACTTTCTTAAACTATTGAAAAAGCATAATGTGCCAAAATTTGCTTTGAATAATGAGACATTGAAAGAACTTGATTCAACAGTGGCTACTGCTCCAATGCTTCAGACGATGAAAATGCCAACAAATTGGTTTAAGACGTCACCTGCTACATCCCCTCCCACACTCACTAAGCAAACAAGAGGAAGAACTCGACGTAGATCTACATCACCACTAAAACTAGTAAAAGGAAAACGTAAAACAGCTCCTCCCAGGAAATACATGTTCTCAGACTATTAATATGAAGCAGATGTGTTGCTTGCCATGTAATGAGCCGCCAGAGGTGAATGTCGTTGTCACTTGCACTTGCTGCGCCAGCTCTCATAATGAAACCCCTAAGCAATGTGAACACGATCGCAAAACCGCTAAAGCTAAATGCTGCAGTTGTTGTAAATATAGAAAGGCAAGAAAACAAAAAGATGAGAAGGAGGAAAAAGAGTCAGTCGTCATCGACTGAACGTTTGAAATCAATCTATTATGATGTAAAACATCGGGCAGGATTTGCATGTATCAAGAAATTATCAACAGCGAGTGATCTTCCACAATCGCAAGTGAAACGATGGTTAAAGGGTCAGGATACCTATACACTCCACAAACAAGCGAAAAAGAAGTACCGCACCCGCCATTATATTGTTCATGACATCGATGAACAGTGGCAAGCAGATTTGTGTGATGTTGCCTCCATTTTAAAACATAACTCGGGCAATAATTTTATTTTAACCGTCATTGATATTTTCTCGCGTTATGCGTGGGCTCAACCTTTAAAAACTAAAGAAGGGAAAGGAGTAGCAAAAGCATTCCAAACAATTTTTCGAGAAGGTCGCATTCCAAAAAGAATTCAGAGTGATCAAGGAAAAGAGTTTGAAAATCAGCATGTGAGAAGATTATTTGAGAGGCATGACATTGAGTTGTTTAGTGTAAAGAGTGATTATAAAGCTGCACTCGTTGAACGTTTTAATCGCACATTAAAAAATCGCTTGTGGCGACATTTTACTGCCAACTTGACACAAAATTTGACAAAAGTTCTACAAGATACACTCCATGCCTACAATCACTCTATCCATCGTTCTATTGGACTCAGACCAGTAGATGTAAATGCTGACAATGTAGATAAAGTGCGCGAATCATTCCAACGTAAACGCACTCATGTGAAAAGTGATGTGAAAATTGGTGATAAAATTCGTATCTCAAAAGTGAAAAGTGTTTTTGCTAAAGGGTACCTTCCGAATTGGACAGAGGAGGTATTTACAGTATCAAGGATTAATCAAAAAGACTCTCCCACCACCTACAAGTTGAAAGATTACGATAATGAAGAAATTGAGGGTAGCTTTTACCGCGATGAGATAAGGTAGTCACTGAAAGTGAAACATATTTGGTAGAGAAAATCATTCGATGTAAAAAACGGCAAGGTGAAGAATGGTGTCTTGTTAAATGGACTGGTTATCTTTCAAGTATGAACTCTTGGATGCGTCGTGCCGACATCTTTCATCTAAGTGATCGACAGTGATTCATGCAAAGTTGTAACTAACAATGTTTAGGGTTTGAGCTATGAATCCAACTGCCTCATTTTATTCACGACCCTCCTATGTAAGTGGTGGAGGACAAATTTACATCGGCGCTCGCCGCCAACGTGGAGGTAGCATACTTGGTGCACTGAAATCTGTTGTAGCACCTCTCATATCCAATGTCGAAAGATCTTTAAAACGAAATGTTTTAAGTAATGCCGTTGGCTTTGCTGGTGATGTTGCTAGTGATCTTTCCAGAGGTAGAAGTTTTAAGAGCAGTTTGTTGAATCGCGGGAAGGAACGCGGTTTAAAAACATTGAAGCAGACCTTTGCTGGTGTTACTCAAGGAACGAAATCACCTAAACGAATGAATAAAGGAAGGAGGAAACATCGCGGAGCTAGTAAGGTGCGATCTTCAGTCAAAAGGCATTCACGCAAACGTCGCAGAGGCTCTAATCATTCATCAGGCGCTAAACGACGACGCTGCTATAACTTCTAATCATGGAGTGTAAAACTTCCGGTTTTTGTTTGTTTGATCAACAAGCCATACAGACAGATATTCTTAGTTCAAGTATTGTAGAGTATCATCCTCGAACAGCTGAGAATGCTGGCCCCATTGAATTTGTTATTCCTGGTGGTAGTGATGACTACATAGATTTGAGTTATGCGATGGTTGATTTGAGGTTTAGAATTCAGCAAGCAGATGGAACTGCTATTGACGATGCACATAAAGTTGGACTGAACAATTTACCATTGACTACATTACTTCGCGACGTTTCTCTGACGATTGGAGAGCAGCAGGTGGAAGGTGGTCAAAGCGATTATCCCTATAAATCATATTTCAATCATGTATCACAGTTTCATCCAGCAGCACAAAAAAGTCATATGGAAGACATGGGATGGTACAGAGATGAAGCAGGAAAATTTGATGTTGAAACAAACAGTGGCTTTGTAAAGCGATCTGCTATGATTAAAGATAGTAGAGTATGTCAGCTATATGGTCCGCTGAATTTAGACTTCTTTAGACAGTCAAAGGTTTTACTCTGTAATACCAGCATGCGACTCAAGCTGACATTGAATAAGCCTGAATTTGCGCTGAATGCATTTGCTAAAGTTGACAATTTTAGAATTCATGTGGAAGATATTGCACTTTACATTCGTCGAGTAGTACCGAATCCAAGTGTCATTAGAGGGCATGCTGAAGGCCTTAACCGCCAAAATGCCATTTACCCCGTTCAGCATACAAAGCTTCTCACCTTTACAATTCCGAAAGATCAAAAGAGTTTCATGAAAGATGGCCTCTTTCCATCGGAAGCACCGAAGCTCCTCATGGTGGCAATGGTTGAAAATGATGCATTTAATGGTAATATAATGAAGAATCCTTTCAATTTTAAACACAATCAGTTAAGTGAAATTGCTTTACGTGTAAATGGTGTGAGTCATCCTGGTCCACCCTACAAACCAGATTTTGCTTCGGATCAATTTATGCGCAGTTATGTTGATTTTATGGATGTCTTTGGCTTTTACAATACGGATGACACCAACGGACTGACTATGAAAGAGTTTAAGAGTGGATATACTATTTATGCATTTGATTTGACTGCTGACAGCGATATTAGTGCACCCTATCGTCAAGCGAACGTGCCTCATAACATTCGTTTGGATTTGACGTTCAAAAGAACACTACCTGAGACGATCAATGTATTAATTTATGCAGTCTTCGATTCAAATATTGAAATTACAAAGTATCGTGACGTGATTCTTCAGTATAATCGTTAATGAGTTGGTTGACTGCTGACGATATTAAGACTAAAGCGCAGCGTAATGCAGACGAAGCGACGTTGAAAGCTTTCGATAATGTCTATTCACTCGATACCTTACCACCTGCAGTAAATCACTATCCCATCTTTATTGTGCTAAACACTCATTCGCAGAATTTAGGCGGTGAGCATTGGAAAGCGATCTTTATTGGAGAAGACCGACGTGGTGAACTATTTGACTCTCTTGCTCAACCTCCAAATATACCAACACAGCAGTGGTTGAGAAAACATACACGTCAATATCAGCGAAATGAACGCATACTACAACATCCACTTTCATCAACGTGTGGTGCTTTTGTACTGTACTTCATCTTAAAACGTTTACATGTATCTCGATTTGCATCTGTTATTCAAAACTTTTCATGTAATCCATCCTCTAATGAAAAAATGATTTGTAAGTTCTATCATGATTTGAAATAAAAACATCATGTTGGAAAAATTGTTTTTTATTTTACAATCCGCTGGGTACGTACATACTCGATGAGATAGTCTAGGATCACATTTGCTTGTACATGAGATTTTAATCCAGTAATGATCACTTTACTATTATGAAAGATTGCCACATGCACAGGTAACCAACAACTAATTAGAGCTGCAGGAAAAAGTTCGGGTTCATAACACAAATTGTAACTGCTGGTACGAATCTTCAAAAATGATACACTTTCACTCAATTGAGTAGAGATCACCATATTGTCCACAGTCAGATTCGACATCACACACCTCTCCCTCTTCCATATCCGACGTAGTAGTCTTTGTAGCTCTAAGCGCATTGACTGCGCCGATGAATGAGAAAGGGCGCCGAGAATCTGTACAGTCCCATTTGGGAAGAGTTGAAGATTCCGTGAATTGTTCATCTTCACCACTAACATTTGAGGTCGGCCCGGGTAATACTTGCTGTTTGGAAGGTGTTGGTGTAATGTTGTGAGATCGATTTTGGTGTAGAGTCTGAAGCGACGGAGAATGTTGACGATGGTGTAGCGATGGAGCTTCATGATGAAAGAATGAGTAAATTGAGCAATGTACCTTCCTATTATACTTTTCCCAACTACCTTGATGAAATGTGAAGTTAGTATGAAGTTGGGAATGATAGAGTTGAATTCGCCGATTGTTGACGCGCAACCAGATACGATTTCAAATACGTGAATGTCATATAGAAGTATTTCAAATCCTTCATGATATGATGTAGAGATTGAAAATGACGATAAGATAAAGCAAACTCTCTTCTCACATTTCCAGTTGAATCTTTGAAATAGACGTTTCGATCATGATCCGTTTCAATACGTTGTAGGGAATCTAATTTCCAACTCATGGTGCGTGGTAGTCATGTCTGATTAAGATTTGCATAGTAGGGCGATGAACTCACGACGAATAAATGTCATGATGGAGCGATGTATGTATCTTCTATACTTCTCCCAATTGTATTTGCGAAATGAGAAACAGTTTGCGGAATGAGAATGGCAGATTTGAATTTCATTTCTGTAATGTTGAAGCCATACTTGATCACCCAAGGAGATGAATCTTAATGTTTCAAAATATTCCAAATCCCTCATGATATCATTGAGGTTGACAAATTGTCGCCATGTTAATGTAATACCTCTTGATGCATGACTATGAGAATTTTTGAAATGTACGTTTCCATCACGATCAACTCTGACATATTGTAGAGAGTCCAAAATCCAAGTCTTCATGATGTTATGCAAAGCCGCAGATCAGCAATATAAAAATGTCGTTTTATCATATTTTGCTTAGCAATGCGGCTACAAAGAGATTTGCTAGTAATCGAGCCGCACTCTTTTCTACTCCCATTGATCATACACAACAGCTAAATGGAAAGTGGGAAGTGGGTGTCACTCAACTTGTTTATAGCAACTGCGTCTATACTTTTGATCATGAGGTGATGACTATTAATATGAGACGCACAGCTGCTTACCAATGTGAAAAGGGCTGCCGAGTATACATTCCACAGTGGCCAAAGAAAGATCTCTTATCATGTAAAAAGTTTATATATGATTTCCTGAATAAAGCGTGTAAACATATTGTCCAATTTACTCCGCACAATGATGATCATAATTATGTACATCATGTAGTTGAGAAAGATTGGATTGTTGGTTTAAGTCCAAGTTTAAGAAATGATTTAGGTTACCTCGCTAGCGCCTTAACAAGCTATGATAATTTTAACGTTAATTACCACCCAAGTGGTCATAAACAGTTAATATATCGAGAGGAAGCTTATTATGTAGATCTTATTTCAAAAAATGAGAAGACGTTGGTGAAGAAGATTGTGATTAAGCCAAGAAAGACAAACATGACTCCTGAAACATTATTGAAGAAATTTAATTATCTCCTTCGAGTTGATGGTAAACAAGTGGCAACATTGACTTATATCAAATCATCTAATCATATTGCAATAAGTAAATTAAATGATGATGATCTAGTATTAGTTTGTTCAAAAGATTTTCATCAGTTCTTGCGACATCGTTCTGCAGCTGTTCATGGAAAATTTGATATGCAACATTTACCATGTGAAAGGTCAAATCAATTTGATACAGAATGGACCGTATCTTTATACAGAAAGTGTGTAGAGCCTTTAGGCGGTATCTTACATGAAACAAGAGTGTTGATGCCTCGCATTATTACTTCAGTTAAATTGCTTGTAGATTATTTAAATGAAGTGATTAATGAGCAACATATTTCATTTTCTGAAAAAGAAGGTGTTTTGTCTCTCACTATAAGTGGAAAAGGTATTGAACTAACTATGGATAAAACTCTAATGGACATTTTGGGTTTTGATCAAAATATCTTTAAAAGTGGTACTGTAACCAAAGCTAGCGCAGACATGTCGCTATCGCGTCGTATTACCTATTTTCAGATATATTCCAATATTGGTGAAGATGTACGTGTGGGAGATGCTGAAGCTCCATTGCTAGCAATGATACCATACCAGCAAAAAAGCTGCAGTATTTTATCTGAGCATACTTTCAAGAAAGTGCATTATACAAAGCTGAAATCAAACTACATCCCACAAATTGATATTGCAATTTATGACGATGCTGGTGCGTTGATTCCTTTTCATAAAGATGCTGTGACAAGTATCACACTCCATTTCCGAATGAAGAGTTAATGCAAAAGTATGCTAATATATTTTTCCAATGTGAATAATATGGAAAGTGAAAATAAGGACTCGTTTCTAATCTACTTACCCAGTAATGCTTCTATGAATAAATTTCCCAAAAATAAACCATCAGACTATCGAGTAGAATTAAATCGCCCACTGCATTTAGAAGGTGAATGGGAGGTTGGCGTTTCTAGTATTTGCTATGATAGTAATATTCAGAATGTGAATGATTTGGAAGAAATGATATTGACTCCTCGCACCCATGATGGAATAACGATGAATAATGCATTCCAGTTCCTATACAATTTAACGTCAGATGGAAAGTGGAACTATGAATGGATTCAGATAAAATCAGATTATTATGGTCCATTTGGGAATGAGAAAATTATTAAGGCATTCAACAGTGGTAATACTTCCATCATGAAGAATAAAAATCAGAAAGCTTATGAGTTTACTATCTATCATTGGAGTGGGAGACAGTTCCTTCGCTTTCATTCTTTTACTAAAGGTCTTACACTGAGGTTGGATAATGAATTCTATCCACATCTCGGTTTTGGTCATGGACTACATCTAACGTAAATTGCTACTGCAAATGTTAAAAAAGTTTATTCAAATCGAATCAACAAATTTCATTATAAATTTAAAATATTTGATGAAGATGTTGTAGAATGCGAAGAACGCATCATTTTGAAACAGCGTGGTGTTCAACCTTTATCACTTATTGAGTTAGTAAAACGATGGAATGAGACTGTGGGTAAGAAGTATGGAGAGAAAATTATGGCGGACAAAAATAAGTTGGTCATTCAGAAATATAATGACAAACTTACAGTTTATTTCTCTCCAACCTTGCGTCATTTTGTAAGACATTATACACCTATTATTGGAAGCGGTGTGGTGTATGCTTCTCATGAATATCACACTAAAGCTGATTCAGTTAATGATGAATGGTGGGTGGACATCTATGGCGATCGCATCAAGAAAATTTACCAGTCTTATGAAGAATCTAAAGTTGCTATCAATATAATGCCGCGTCTATATCATACAGTTGAAAGCTTCATTCATGTAGTAAATCCTTATATACAACAGAAGTTGAAGCATGTGATGAAAAGTAAATATGATGTAAAGACACACCACATTTCGTTTTCAATTGAAAATCAACGCGTTGTTCTGAAACTGGGTGATGACATTCAATGTCAATTGAGTAAAAATTTGAAAAAACTCTTTGGTTTTTCAATGCTACAAACTGTGTTTGCTGCTGCGCATACGATTGGTATAGAAACACCAATGACACTTGATAAACATGAACAGCACCTTTACATTCAAAGTGATTTGATTCTACCTATTTCTGTTGGTGAGAAAAAAGAATACATTGTACGTGATTTCATTCATGATAAAGACGCTTCATATGGAATAGTCGAGAAGATGTTTGAATCTATTTTCTATCATCCCGTCGTCAAACAAACTATACCCTCTATTGCTATCAAAATTACCAATGGTTTACAAGAGTGCATCCAAGTGAAAGATACTAAATCCCTCGTAACTTTAGTGTTTCGGAAAACAAAGTGAAGTCATTGTGATATGTTTATTGAAATAAAAATGTGTATGAAAACGTCTTTTCACAGATATAGGAGGAATGGGCTGACTGTAGGCATATATTCACAAGGAAGAAACGATCTAATGCGATACATAAAACAGCAATGTTTATCTACAGAAATCAACATGAAAATACTTAGTTATGATTATGCTAAGACGTCTCCTGAATGTAATAGTGTGAGTTTAATTCTTTTGGGTGGTGGTATGTCTGTATCAGGATGTCCATGTGGAAGAGATATGTTATGTTCTAACCAGCACCTCTTATCCTCCCATGCTGAAAGCGCCCGTTTCCTAAAAGTATGAGTTTTGATCTCATGCGACTTAGATTTTAAGATTGTCATATTGACAAACGTTATATTTTTATTTCTATAGGCTTTCCTGAAATTTTTATGTTTCATGTTAGAGACCAATGATCTTGATATGCCTTTAGCACGCTTAATACTATCGTCGCTATCCCTTAATTTCATACTGTACATTTTTGGGCGGAGTAGAATCATTTCATCTATTTCCTTCCCTGCTGTCTCATCCTTAAAGCAGCCAAGTTTTGCCTTATTTTTGATGGAGTAGAGTGGGTGATCAGTAGGATAATTTGATGTATCAAAATATCTTTCTAAAGATTTTCCTACTTCATTGAAATTTAAATCTTTTTGAGTGGTAATACCTAAGAAGAAACTATCTGTATCACCACCCAACAAACGAACCTCTTTTACGAGAGGACATGGTTTTAGTATTTTATAAAAGAGTTGGTACATTTCAAGCTTAGAGTAATCTAGTACAGCTTGGCCAATATAGATGGGCTTGCACAACTCAACTTCAGATTTTATGATTTTAACACCCACAAGGTCCTCATCGATAATGTCTCTATCGATGAATGGAGGTGATGAGACCCATTTCTTAAATTTTGTAACATCATTGACTAGCTTATAGTTTACACGTTTTCTAACATCCTCCATCGTCTTACCAAATAGACTATTATTCTTATACTTATAAAAATCTTTTTCAAAATTATTTTGGGCTAGTGCACGTTTCTGGCTGTTGCTATCAATATATGGTTTGAGGAAGGCTTTCTGTCTAAATTTAATAATGCGGTGAACTCTTTTTAAAATCATACCCATTTCTAAATAAAATTTTAAGATGCTAAAGTGGACTAGATAGTTTTCCTTATCATATTGGGTGAGTAAAAGTATGCGGCAAGGCTTATAGTCGGCTTGACCGCATGATTCTAAATCTTTATGAAATTGTTTCATAAAGTCGGAAAACATATATTTGGTCATCTTTGGTCACTTCACCTGATTCGGGTGCGAGTGGGAAATCTACGGTTTTATGTTTAATATTATTTGGATAGATTAGATCTATCTCAAAATAATATCCCCAATCACCTTCATCTGGAATTGCTAGTATGTTAGAAGGGTTGGAGAGATGCTGAATTTCACTATCATCTAACCAGCTAAACTCAGAGTGAGGGAGTGGTTTGGATAGTGAACTACCATATAAATTATTTTGGTCATAATACTTAAGATGAGTCTGATCATCGCCTACTAATTTTGATTTTAACCTATGTTTATTTACAAATGTGAGACCACCGCGAATTCCTCGCTCAAATAAATTATACATCTCTGGATCTTGTAAGAGATGAATGGTCTCACCAGTCATTTTAAAAGCGGACTTAAAGGACATGGCTGGCAGACTGACAAAGTGGACGGGATCTAACTTATCTTCTTCTAATGCCACTCGTCGAAACTCCTGAAATACATCAGCCAGCAAAAATACATCTAACTTAAGATAGGCAATCATATATTCGCCAAATGTATGGCAGTCAAATTTTATCCATGCATCTTGTGCATGATCATAATCTTCGGTCTTACATTCTGCGCCGGTCAAATCATTTTTAAATTTATTTATGGGCGGAAGAGAAGTCTCGCCGAGTTTACTAATTGCATCAAAATATGCATATGGAAAGACTCCTTTCCGTGTGATGACTTCATCGGTTAGATTTGGATATTGTTTCTTAAGATTTTGTGTTAGTGGAAGAGACTTTAGATTTTGTACGAGAGAGGCCAGTGATGCAGTCATAAATTGGTAGGAATCTAATAATTTTATATCAAAATAGACCGTCATATTTTCTTTAGTTTTATCGACAGGCACTTTTGCTGTCATGGTCATAAACTTCTCTCTCGTTTGTGCTATTACATCAAGCTTCCACTCTTTCATTTGACCTAAACCTCCTTTTATTATCATATGGCTGTCGTAGCCCTTGAAATTATGGAAAATGACGGGTAATGTACGCCGTTTCATCCTAAGTGAAAAATTGCATTTTGAACATAGTGCGTTTCTAAATTTACCAGTGATGTGATCATGGTCGCGCACTTTCTTTATCTCATCATCATCATCAAATGTTTTCCTACATTTGAGGCAAACGTTGCAACTATCAAATTTTGCTTGATCATCTGCTGTCATATGCAATGATCTGCGATAGAGTTCACCATCATACTTTTGTTGAAATTTTACAGCCTGTTCGAGGTTGTGTAGGAATTGGTAAATACAATCCTCACCTTGCCAGACGTGCATTTTATATTTTCTATTTTGGAAATGGTCATACCATACTTCATAGCAGGAAATGGCTGCTGCTCGATGGGTGTTATCATCGATATAGCATTCGATGTCAGCATAGATGACACGAAGAGGACTTAGTTCATCACCGTTCTCTCTATATGAAAACTCCTTATCTTTGGGCATGCGCTCCATTTGTAGTTTACCTCGCTTACACCATTCGTAATGAGTTTCAAATTTGTTTTTACTCCTAAAGTTCCGAGTGCATCTGTCACAGTAATAAATCTCTGATGAGCTAGAATTTCTTAGGTGGTGGTATAAGCGAGAAATTTTGGGAATACCGCAGTAGTGCCATTCGTCACTATCATCCTGTCTTACTAATAAAAGGTTGACAACGTGGTCATAACAACTCGAAAGCGAGTTGTAGCGGACACCCTTCAATCCCTTTTCCCAAACATGGAGAACTATTGTGATGTTGTTCAATTTTTCAAATTTTTCTATATCTTTAATTTTCATATCTTCACTATTGCAGTCATCAAACTTTAATTCATTCTCCCACTGTTGATACTTACTCTTACGGTATCGGCTATTCTGTACATCATTATAGTGGAGAATGGAGAGGACGGCATACTTAAAACATTGCGATCCGCAATCTACAGAAATGACTGCTGTTTTATTTTTTAAATTTTTCGGAAGTTTAAAGGAGCCTCGCCCAGAGTAGTTCTCTAATAAAGTGATTTTAATCATAGCGGTCTCAATACCATCAAAAACGAGTCCACTATCACGCTCGTTAAATTTATCTATGCTTAATTTTAACCCTTGGATATGAAAATTTATCCAAGACTCGCAGTCTACAACTTCGGTTGCAGGAGAGGAGGGTATGTGAAACTCCACCCTCTCTACTATTTGACCAGTATGGTGGTCGATTTTTACATATTTTATTTTGAGATAGATGAGCGCCTTCATTCTAAAATTGACTAAATTGTTGAAGAGCGCACCAATCAAAGATGAATTTTGATGAAACCATTCTTCAAAGTGAGTAATGGTTTCTGAGGATTCCATCTGGTAGTTCCTCACTAAATTATTTATCGACACTTCAGAGAGTCGGATAGAGGAGGTGCTGTTAGTATAACTATCGTCACTGTGTGTATGTCGAAGTCTATGTGAAGATAGTTCAAAATGTGACTCAAAAGACTGAATGCATAAATCGCAAGAAAAGGACACATTGTTAACAGAATCATCCCCACCTTCGGAGATTGATGCTGACTTAGGTCTACAAACACCTCGCTTGATGTGTCGGACGAGATCACGCTTCCTCGTGAAGATGTGCCCACAGTCAGCACATTCCCGATCGATGCATTCCCGCGACAATGTTGACATGGACTCGCTGGAGATGGGACTGGTATCACCTGAAAGAGAAATCATTCTTTCATCTCTGTTCAAGCCTCAGTGTATTGTTGCAACCTACCTTGACTGAACAACTCTAAACTTTCCTCGAGAAGGGAGGGCGTTGGTGATGAAGTTGATGCCTGAAATTGAGGAAGATGCTACTAGCCACACGTTTGAGGGAGATGACTGATGAATTCCTTAACTTACAATTTCAACGAAATCAAGTTTAAGGTTGATACTTCAACAAGATAGAGACTTCACTCAATTTTGGAATTCACGAGAGAGCAGTTCACTTGTACGCCTCAAATATAGAATTCGCTAGAGAACACTTTACTTAAACGTCTCAAAGACACAGTGAAATGACACGGATGTCACTTTACATATATACTTTCATATTCATCATTCATTGGCTGTTGATTTTGATTGGTTGCTTGTTTATACTTAAGAATTAGGAAACATTTCAAAGTTATTATTCACAGTCAACATGACAAGCCCTCCAAAAACACCGAACACAAAATTCTCTTCTCCATGCTCATCACCAAGGGCGCTCGTTGCACCAAACGCTCCAACGAAGGGGAAGGTAGAGAAGCTGTACCGACTCGACAATATCAGAAAGTTGTCATTAGCAGCGGATGATGAAGAGGAGAGTGTATGTGAGAAGGAGTATCCCGACTTAACAGGCGTGATGTGGAAATATCTGCAGTGCGATACTGATGATGTGATGGAGATCACCAGCACCAAATTCCTCCACCAATTATGGGAATGGTTCACCCCTAACTCCCAGCCACGAACTATGGCGGAGTGGGAGTATATCGACAAAGTGAGGCTCGCGGTAGAAGAACGATTGAAGCAAGTGAACTGTTTTTGAGATCTATGTGAAGCCAGACTCTGGGACGATATTGACGATGAAGACCTTTTGAAATACATGCCATAATAAATTTTTATTTCGTATTATCTTTGCTTTCATACTGACTTACTTGAATGGGGCTTCAGTGGATGATTTAACCATGTATACTTTTTCATTTGGAAATAGTAGTACACTTAGTTTAACTTGCAATTCTTATAACATTTCATATGGATGATAATGGTAGATGAAATAGTGTCAAATAAAATTAAGATAGCTTACACTTCTGATACAGGGATAGCAATCGACTGCGATCCATGTGTAAAGAGCTTGTTAGACTACGGAAGAGAGAAGTGTGTTATGTTGCGTGTGGCGCGTGAGTGTCCTCCCATTTCATTCCATTCATCAATTCGTCTCATTGATAGAGACAGGTAGAACTCATGGTTCTCATAACGTATGCAATGGATAGTTTATGAGGCAACCTTCGACAGATGGCTAAATGTCGCCCTGGCGCGAATGCATACTACGTTGAGACAGAGGCAATCACTTGCAAACATGACGCAGAGAGGTTTAACAAGATTGACCATTGCCGAATGTCCCTTGCGGTATACATAGCTACGGGTTTCACCGCCGCCCTCTACAGGAACGCCCGTCGAAAGGAAGTATTACACCGAACTTCATTTGCAACGTTCAAGTTGACTGATAGCAGATTCAACTTAATGATAGTATTCGCCAGTCCGAAGACTGCCCAGGGCAAACCGCGTGGAGGTTCTATCATGTCTTGCCCCATGGTGGCCCTTAAGAGAGCCGGTGGTTCGTTCTCGGGGTGTGGGATAGGGACTCAGGCTTGCTGTTTCGACTGCGGCTCCGGCAACGGGGCGGGTGGTCGCTTCTCTTGGATGTCTGTAAAGAAAGAAGTAGTGAGTTATCATCTTACATTTTAATTTAGTCATTTTTACTTACAGATCTTCTCGGACGCTTCCTCATAAAGGAAATTCGAGATCGGATCACGATGATCGAAGGTGAAGTGTAGACACTCCACCCCTTTCTTCACCCGAGAGTAGCATTTCTCCCCTCTTCCACGCTCGTACAAGAGAGGAGTTTCTGCTACTCTCCCCTTTCTAATAGGGATGTGCAGACGACTGGAACGCACCCTTCGATCGCGATCCACCAGGTGCGCCGAACGGTGCAGCTCGTGGTTCGTCTCGACCACCTTAGCCATCTGCACACGGAGTCTCTCCACTTCCTCCTTCAACCTTCGTATCTCCTTCTCCCTACTTTCCCTCTCTGCTAGCAAAGCCTCTTCTCTGGCTTTCCCCTCGAGAGTCTTGAGCCTCTCCTGCTCCAACTCGCCATCCCGCTCGCTTAATCTCTCCTTCACCTTCTTCATCTCTCCGGCCACGTTCTTTAGGTCCTCATACTTTGCCTTGTATGAGAAGGCCTCCTCCTTCAACTTCTCCACCTCTGTCTTTAGTTTATCCCGTTCGGCGATCAACGGCGGGCGCTTGACAAAATTGCGACATTGTGTTGCAATTCCGCTCGCAGTTACGGCTGCAGGGGTCTCGCGATCGAGGTCGACGTTCTCGATAGGTTGCGACTGTAGCTCTCCCTCCTCCTCCTCACTATCACTGCTGGACAGCGAGCTCTCGCTACTAAGCGAGGATACAGCGGCAATCGCTTCAATGGCGGATTGTAGCTCAGTGGCCTCAGTGGTGAAGAGTGAACTCCGTTCTTGCTCGTTGGCGGATTGTAGCTCCAAAGAACGGAGCTCAGTGGCGAAGAGTGAACTCCGTTCTTCTTCGCCTACTTCGCCTGTTTGACACTCGCTGTGTTGTGAGTGCCAATCCTCCAACCGCTCACTTAAGCGACTGATTTTGTGGGCTCCGCAATAGTAGCGACCGACCCCTATCTGTTTCTTGCTAGTGCAAGCGTGCTTCTTGAAGGCGTCAGCTCGGAATACCTTCCGGTATTGACACAGTTTGAAACTGGTCTTGACATTATTGTATTTCGGCATTTCTGAAGCGAAAAACGGAAAACAATGATTTTTACACTTAGTGAGGAATGATAGATTTGAGTGTAGTGAGTGGCACTCGATCCCGTCGACAGCCCGAAGGCCTTGTACTGATCACTAGGGAAGTGAGAGATCTTCCCAGATACCCGCTCTTTACAGCTTAAGACATCATTGTCACTGCCCCGAAGTGGTAACAGCAACGCCGAGTCAAAGGTAGTGAACAGTAGCTGGGATCTAACCCCTCAAAGCTGCCTTAGACTTAGTTAAATTTGAAATCTGATAGCAGATTTGAACTCAGCATACTTGAAAACCTTGAGGAAACATCCCAAGTTATTGCTTTGATCAGCTTGATAGCAAGCCGTAGAGAGCTTGATTCACCAGCGTTTTGCAATGGAGATGTTTAGAGGCCACCCATGACAAGATAGCTAAGACTCAATCGATTGGCGTTCAAAGTGCTACGTTGAGAACTGTATCAAATGCCCAACATGAGACATGAGTTGTCCCAGCGGTTACGGTCTAAACTATGACACACTCCCTTGCCACACTTATCACTACGGCATCGCCCGCCGTCCCGAAGGAACACCCTGTCAGTGGAATATTACAGCAAAACTCTCCGTGTCTTGCTCGCTTTCAGTGAAAAGCCACTTATACCATGAGAAGACTTGCTCAGACATCATTAAAATGCTTTCATTGACTTCAGCAGGGTCGAAAACCCCAGAAAACCTCCAAAACTAGTGAATTTAAATTTTTCAACTTTTTAGCACTACTTATGAAATTTTATAAGTAGTCTATCACTTAGGGCAGGTCAATAGCGACCGAACCTTTTTTGAATCAAGTCAAACGGACTTGTAGAAGCAAAGTTACAAGCCTTTAAAGTTTTGGAGTCTTTTATGGCCTGGAGACGAAGGCCATCTCCTGGCTAACCTCTAAGTCTGGCGCCTTAGCTGATATCAGGAATGAAATTTTCTAAGTCGGTTTCTTACAGAAACCCGGAATTTGGAATGTCCGAAGCTATCATCGGAGCTCAGAGAGACGACCTACCTTTGACAATCTCTCGTATGAATGACAAGTCTCTGTCGGTTCCCAGCTTATATAGTGTGTGGCGATCAGCTGATGACGTAATACCCATCATCCAAATCTTTAAATCCGTCTATCTCCGGTTCTAGTGCTCCGATTGAGCTGGAAATACACCATTACCATGTAGAATTGGACGCTGAATCCAAATCTGGCCTCCGTTTTCCCATCCGATGCTTCGTTTTGGCTCTACAGCCCACAGCCATCGCAAAAATTCTAACTGTCGTTTTTCGTCAATCTCCAAGAATCTTAAATGGCGTCTCACATCTAAACGAAGACAGATATGAACAAGCCGTTTCTTTCAGTGAATTTGTCTCACTCTAAGCTTTCAAACGAGCTATTGCACGACAAAATCCGTCCAATAGAAGCAAAGTTGGAAGGTCGGTGCCGAGGGGGGGGGGACGTCAGCGAAATTTTTTCTCTCCGATTGACTTGAAACTCACCATGTTGATAGAGAATTTCATGCTGATTCCAAATCTGAAATCCGTTTTCCCATCCGATGCTTCGTTTTGACGCTAGAGCCCAAAACGACCAAAATTCTAACTCTGTCGTTTTTCGCCAATCTCCCAAAATCTTAAATGGCGTCTCACATCTAAACGAAGACAGATATGAACAAGCCGTTTCTTTCAGTGAATTTGTCTCACTCTTAGCTTTCAAACGAGCTATAGCACGACAGAATCCGTCCACTAGAAGCAAAGTTGGAAGGTCGGTGCCGAGGGGTGGGGACGTCAGCGAAACTTTTTCTCTCCGATTGACTTGAAACTCACCATACCGATGCAAAATTTCACGCTGAATCCGAATCTGGCCTCCGTTTTGCCCTCCGATGCTTCGCTTTGACGCTACAGCCCAAGACGTCCAAAATTCTAACTCTGTCGTTTTTCGCCAATCTCCCAAAATCTTAAATGGCGTCTCACATCTAAACGAAGACAGATATGAACAAGCCGTTTCCTGCACTGAATTTGTCTCACTCTTAGCTTTCAAACGAGCTATGGCACGACAAAATCCGTCCACTAGAAGCAAAGTTGGAAGGTCGGTGCCGAAGGGTGGGGACGTCAGCGAAACTTTTTCTCTCCGATTGACTTGAAACTCACCATACCGATGCAGAATTTCACGCTGAATCCGAATCTGGCGTCCGTTTTCCCATCCAATGGTTCGTTTTGGCGCTATAGCCCAAAACGACAAAAATTCTAACTCTGTCGTTTTTTCGAAAAATGTTGAAAATTTTTTCTCTCCGATTGACTTGAAACTCACCATGTTGATAGAGAATTTCATGCTGATTCCAAATCTGAAATCCGTTTTCCCATCCGATGCTTCGTTTTGACGCTAGAGCCCAAAACGTCCAAAATTCTAACTCTGTCGTTTTTCGCCAATCTCCCAAAATCTTAAATGGCGTCTCACATCTAAACGAAGACAGATATGAACAAGCCGTTTCTTTCAGTGAATTTGTCTCACTCTTAGCTTTCAAACGAGCTATGGCACGACAGAATCCGTCCACTAGAAGCAAAGTTGGAAGGTCGGTGCCGAGGGGTGGGGACGTCAGCGAAACTTTTTCTCTCCGATTGACTTGAAACTCACCATACCGATGCAGAATTTCACGCTGAATCCGAATCTGGCCTCCGTTTTCACATCCGAGCACTGCCTCCACTCGAAACAGCCCATTTTCGACCCAACATTCAGCAGATTGCACGAAAAACATCACACACTATAGCCTCAAGACAAAACCTGGCGGTCGCCCAAGTCCACCACGACACTCTGTCGTTCCAGAGGGGGGGATGTCAGCGAACCTTTCGGACCAACTTGGCCGGCACCCCACGACACTCTGTCGTTCCAGAGTGGGGGGGGGGCGCGCCGGTCGAGTGTTCGCCGTTTTATTACTACTATCAAATCATGCCGCTGGAAATTGAATTAAAGGCATGACATCTCAGTTAAGACGCACAATGAGATCTAAACTTTTCCTGGAAGACTTGCAGGGATTTGTATTAAAGTGCAGTACATGATAGTTCATATCATCAGCCTAATTTCCGCTTAATTAAGATGCTTGTTAGCAAATATTCATTCCTTTTAATATCCAACTTGTTTCATACTACTTGTAAGGGGCTTCATCTCGCTCAGTAGTATGCAAATTTCTAAAAATATAGCTTTAAAAACTGCTCAAATAATTTTTGAACTGAGAGAGCAAGCATTGAAATCATAGAAACCGATCATCATTAACTTCAAAAGATGTAAATGTGTCCACATTGCTATTACTACTCAGATTCAAGAAATAACGCAAATTGTGAATCATCAAATCATGCCGCTGAAAATTGAATTAAAAGCATGACATCTCAGCTAAGACGCACAATGAGATCTAAACTTTTCCTGGAAGACTTGCAGGGACTTGTATTAAAGTGCAGTACATGATAGTTCATATCATCAGCCTAATTTCCGCTTAATTAAGATGCTTGTTAGCAAATATTCATTCCTTTTGATATCCAACTTGTTTCATACTACTTGTAAGGGGCTTCATCTCGCTCAGTAGTATGCAAATTTCCAAAAATATAGCTTTAAAAATTGCTCAAATAATTTTTGGACCACAGGAATGTAATCTCCATGAAAAACTGAATCATTTCATATAAAAGCTTTCACTGCATAGAGATACTTGCTTAAGTCGACACTCTATACAGTCGAACCTCTACATAGTGAATTTCAAGGGATCAGATAAAAAATTTCACTATGAGGAGAGTTCACTATAAGGAGATTTTCTAAAATTTGGTGCAATATTTCTTCTAAAGAAAACATATAAAGTCAAACCAATTATACAAAATAAATTAAACTAATACAGTTATTGAGAAAGCAAATTTATATAGGTATAATTGCCAGTTATACTGCATTGTATCACAATGTGTCTTACTAAATGAAAATGTAAAGTTAAGATGCAAAATGTAAATACTATAAAATATTAAGTATTGCATACAATATAAAGCTACATACGAACGATGGAAATGGCAGTCAATACGGGTCTGTACAGTACGTCGCTCGTCAGCAGAAGCAATCATGTTTTCTACTCGACCACAAGCTTGTTGATCAAGATGATCACTATTCCTTTCAAGGAATTCCCTATATGACTTAGCAGTCGATACGGTTGAAAGCGCAAAAAAGCGCACGTTAACTTGAAACTGTTAGCCACATTAACTATTGATTTTTATCTAAATTTTGATTGCACACTCATAGACTTTCGTAACTTAGGAAACTTTGGAGTCATAAGAATCATCGAACTACTCGCCCTGAATTAAGGTACCGGCAGTGGGATGCATATAAATTGCAAAGCACAATTAAAGATCAACACACAGGCCCTTGATGTAAAACATTCATTATGTAGAGATTGAGACAACAAAGGGAATAAATAATATATTCACTATGAGAGGGTTCACTATGTAGAGATATGTAACAAGCGCGAAGTATACCATTTTGACCATTTTGATGGGATCAAAAATTTAATTCACTATGAGGAGAGATTCCTTTGTAGAGGTTCACTATACAGAGGTTCGACTGTGTACTTGCTCTATGATATCAGTATATTTCAAATATCATCATTATAATTTCAGATACATCACTTCAATTTCAGACTTCGTCACTTGTACAGGGTCCGCCAAAAGTCGCACAGGGATTTCATGTCGATAGTGTTGATTGGTAATGACAGTAGTATATAGTGTGACATCCGGCGCGACGCTTCGCTTCGCTTGCGCCGGATGTCACACTTTTGCGGGTTTTTTCAAAAAATCAAAATTTCAAAAATTTAGGTAGACTTCAAATTTCACGTGGCCGAAGGCCGAAGGGGGGAAAATTTAGGTAGTGACAAATTTTCAAAAAACAAAATTTCAAAAATTTAGCCGGTCTCGAAATATCACGTAATCTCAAATTTGAGAATTACAATTTTCTCGCTTAAATCATGACCGTTCCAGGACACCGAAAATCATAAAAGTTAAGAATCTCAAAATTTGAGAATTACAATTTTCACCCCCAAAATCATGACCGTTCCAGGACACCGAAAATCATAAAAGTTGAGATTTTCAAATTTATGAATTTTATCCATCTTTTAGGTTTTCAAAATATTTATTCAAAATATTTCTTTAAAAAATGGAAGAAACAAAAATGGAAGGAACCTCAAGAATATATCCTTCGTTATCATATGAACGTAGTTCTACTTTAATGGACATTGAAAAGATTAACATTGAAAAAATGAATAAAGAAAAACACAAAGATAGAGTACGCTATATGAAAGTTAAGGAATCTCAATTATTATTAAGATTAGAGCATTATAAAAAATTAAGAAAGAGATGGACTAAAGTTAAGAATGTAACACAAGGAATTGGCATATTCTTAACAATAAGTTTAGGTGCTTTAACAATTGTTATATCTTCTGGTGTTTTAGTAATTCCAGTAGTTGCTACAGCTTTAACAGGTACGGGCGTTTTTGCAACTTCACTTGTTACAATGTTAGATAAATCTTTAATAACTAAGAAACGAAAATCATTAAAAACTAAGCATTTACATATTAAAGAAGTCTATGATAAACTACATTACTACTTTCAAAGAGTATGTGATGATAATGTTATTACGTTAGATGAGATTGAAAAATTTGATCAAATAGCTAATGAAGTAAATCAAACCTTTCAATTACAGTCCGAAAAAGTTGATGATAAAAATACAAAGGATGGTAAAATTTCTAGTGATGGTAAAATTTCTAATGAAGAAAATGACAAATTTTTTTTAGAAGAGCTAAAAACTTTAAGCGAAAATTTAAGCAAAACTTTATTAAACAAAACTTTATTAAACAAAACTTAATACGAGAAAACTTTAAACGAGAAACCTTTAAACGAAAAGATGTCAAACAACAAAGCAATAAAAAAATAATTTGTTCAGTAAAATGTTTTTGTTGTATTCCAATGTTACCACAAAATTCAAATATTATATTTTAAAAATGGATAAAATTAGAGCTGATAATTTTAAAAGAATAAAACAATTAGAAGAGTTAATAAAACAAAGAAATATTATGAAAGAAAATCATCTTCAACATAGAATGATAAAAGCTGGTATTCAATCTGATATGTTTGAAAAAATGCAGCAAACCGAGCAAGTAAAAACTGATTTTGAAAAAACTATGAAACCATTTAAAACTCTTGAAAAAGAAAGTACAAATAATGATAAACAAATTGATATAACAGATCCAGAGCACAAAACTATATTAGATGACTATGGATTACTAGAATCAAACATTAATAAGAAATTACCAAAATCTATGCAATTTGAACATTCTATTTCATTTATAGATGGAAAAATAATACCTAGATTTTATCTCGGTCAAAAAGAAATATTTCCACAACCTTTTCGAGGTTTAATTTTTTCACCAGATAAATCTCCTTTTAATTTAGATAGAAATTTTGTTAATCTTTTAAGAGGAGCAGCTTTAAATAATTATGCTGTAGAAGATCTTATAAAATATAAAGCTATGTTAGACAGAGTTGGTGCAGTAAAATCTCTAAGACGTTATAAACAATTAGAAAATTTATTATCAACGGGAGTTAAAGTAGGAAAAGGTTTATCTGAAAAACAGAAAACAGAAACAACCATATTTTTACCAGATGATCCACAAGAATTACTAAATAGATTAAATATTTTAATATCTGCAATAAAAGAAGGACATAATTCTAGTTTCAATGAAATTCATGCTATATTGAAAAGACTGTTAGAAAAGAAGATTCTAAATGAAGAGGATTATAAAAGTGTAACCGGACATCTCTGATGTCCTCCAGGGCTTCGCCCGTAGCTGAAATATGTTGTTTCTAATTTTTCTTTAAAAAAATATTTATTTAAAATTTTAACTAAAAAATGTGTTCAGCAGATTTAGACAAAATTAATAATCATTTAGAAAATTTGACAGAGATTTTGGGTTCATCAAAATTTAGTACGACGTTAAAAATTACAACAACTACTTCATCACACACTTGTAATTTAGAACCCATTCTACATTTAGAACAAAATAAAAATTATCAAATTGCATTGACTAGTTTCTCCACATTTAACACTATTCAAAATGTTATAAAAGATGTGAATGATCAATTTAGATATTCTACTGATAAAGGCAAAACGTGGAAAGTACTAACTTTTATTCCTGGTTCTTACGAAGTTGAATCAATATCAAATGAAATTAAGAGACATTTAGGTATACCATTTAAAGATAAGAAACAATTACATTTTGCAGTTGAACCGGCAGTTAATAAATTTTCTCTTACTTTAGACGAAAATCATCAAGTTGATTTTAATCATGATAGATCATTGTCAAAGCTATTAGGATTTAATAAACAAACCTATAGTCAAGGTTATCATTTAGGTGAGAAGATTCCAAAAATAACTGAAATAAAATCAATTGTTGTACATTGTGACATTATTGAAGGAGGATATATAATTGGTAAATTGTCAAATTTAATATTCAGTTTTCCAGCTTTTACTGTACCCATTGGTTATAGATTAAATGTATTTCCCCAAACATTAATATATTTCCCTATTACAAGAAAAACTATTAACAACATTAACATTAGAATCACTGATGAAAAAGGACAAGAAATAAATTTTGGAGGTGAAGAGATTATGATAGATCTTTTGGTTCGGGAGGTATAAACTCCCGTTCGGGAGGTATAAACTCCCGTTCGGGAGGTATAAACTCCCGTTCGAGAGGTATAAACTCCCGTTCGAGAGGTATAAACTCCTACGCGAAGCTAGAGAAGTCTAATTTTCTTCTTCTTCTTTAGAAACAAAAAATAAAAAAATAAAAATAATTTTTTTTTATTAAAAAATGAGTGAATTACCTCCATTTAATAAAAAAAAACTTTAATTTAATCATCATCCAAATTTATCTAATAAAGTTTTGTCAGTTATTTGTGGAAGATCAGGTTGTGGAAAAACGTATCTATTATTTAAAATGTTAATGACTCCAAATTTTTTGGATTATAACAATCTTATAATTTATACAACAACGGCAGAACAACCCGTCTATCAATTTTTAAAATATGGATTTGAAAATAATCTTAAAAAAACAGCAATTGCTTCATTATTCAAAGAATATGAAAAATCTGAAGATGAAGAAGAAATAAGTTCGTGGTGTGAAGAAGCAACAAAAAATAATCAGTTAGTTGAAACCAATAAAAATAAGCATATAAAGATACAACTAATAGATGATAGTGGTAATATGCAAGATCCTAGTAAACTAGATAAAACAATGAAACATTGTGTAATTTTTGATGATTGTGTTAATGATAGAAATCAGTCAGTTCAGAGAAATTATTTCACAAGAGGTAGACATAATAACTGTAGTGTATTTTATTTAACACAAAGTATGTATTCATTAGACGGAAGTGTTATTAGAAAGAGTGCAAATATATTTATACTATTTGAAATAAATGCAAGAAACTTAAGTGATTTGTTAAGAGATTTATGTGTAAGAAATAAAGATGAATTTAAACAATCGTGTAACAATGCTTGGTCAAAAGATTATGGATTTATCACAATTAGTATTGATAAAAAAATTCATGATAGAGTTATCGAACAATTGTTCTCTGACTAGGCTTCGCCTCGAGGGGCTTTGCCCCGACTGAAAGTCGATAGAAAATATTTTCGCGGAGTGATCGAACGGAGTGACCGAATAATTTTTTCTTATAAATTTTTTGTTAATAAAAATAAAAAAAATATGTTAAATGCTTATAAGATAGAGCATGTACCAGTTTTAAAAGATTATCGTCATCCTACAAATCCTGTAAATTCGAAGAAAGAAGTTAGATTTTATTATCATCATAAATACGTAGCACTCGTTACAGATTATAAAACAAAACATGGTATTAAACCGTGTGTTGAAACAAAAGACTTTCCACTTTGTTTAAAAAGTTTCCGAGTATTTTTGGCGTATAATAATTTATGGTGGTTGGTTAAGAAAGAACATTTAACAACACATGAATTAGAAACATTACATCAATTACATATTCCTGTGTATATGTAAAAACGGAACCGAGGTACTATGTAAAAATTCATTTTTTCTTTTAAAAAATATGAATCGTGAAATGTCTCTCGGACAAACGTCTAGGATTGATGAATTAATCAAGAAACAAATTGCTGAGTTTGATGCGCAAATTAAACATAGTAAACGTAGTAAACGTATTAAAAAACAGAAACGTACTAGGCGTAGTATTAGACGTAATACTAAAAAACAGAAAAGTGGAACAAAAGAAATATTAGAAACTCCTATTACTGATATCTTTTTTGATGATAGAATTAAGGATTAACTTGGTGATGATTTATGTAATTTATTTAATCCAAATGAAATTAAATATGAAAATGTATCTTTTATTAATGTAGTAAATGATATGCGGAAACTTTTAGCAAATGGTAAAATTATTAATTTACTTGGAAAAGTTATTAAAGATCAGGAAAATATAATTCAAAATTTTTACGTAACCTTCTATAATAAAAAATCATTTGAAACATGGTTTTCGAATCTGGATGAGAAATCCGATGCTAACGAATGGATTTTTACAGGTAATATTAAATATGAAGATTTTGGAATGAAGTTAGTACAAAGATCGCATAGAGGGGCAGGGATTAATATGAAATATAGAATCAAAGAATATTTCGGTGAATATTGTTATATTCCTTCTGAAGATTTTTGTTTTATTAAATGTTATAATGTTTTACGAGGTTTTAATGAAGAACAAGGAGAAATGATGAAAGAAATGTTTAATAATTTTTTATATAAAGAGAAAGCCACATCTAGAACAGGAGTAATGTCAAACTGCAAATTTTCTCAATTCAATAAATATTTTGGAGAATGTGTTCAATATTATAGTCCTGCCAATCGTCATTTAAATCCTAGAGGAATTGAAACGTTTCATAATTATGTTTATTACAATTATTTTCACACAGGTTCAACAATTGGTCACTATTGTTTAATTGATAAATTTCATAAATTAAAAGCTATTAGAGAAATTGAAAATAATTTCAAACCCATATATAAAACAGTTACTGATGAAAATCTAACAACGCGTCCATATAAAATCATAACAAAGAAAAAAATTGACTATAGTTCAACATATATTTGGGATCTCGAAACTTTTCCTGATCCTAACTGTTCAACAGCTCATCCTATTCCTTATGCTGTAGGAGCTATTAATTTTAATAAATTTATATGTTGCTTACCGAAACAAAGATTGAAAGAATTAGAAACACGTTTGTTAAGTGATATGATTAAAATTAAACGATCAAAAGATGAAGATGAAATTAAAAAATTTAAAAAGCAGATTAATGAGTATAATAATTTAACTGAATTAGAATTTAATAAACTTCAAAATTGTCTGAAAATATTTACAAGAACTGAGGATTATGAATGTCCGATCGGGGGAAACCCAGAGGACGTATGTCCGATCCATCAATTTTTTAAAACTCTTGGAAAATTTAATTATTCGAGAGTAACTTTAATAGCTCACAATTCATCAGGTTTTGATTCCTATTTTCCGATAAAAGCTAATTTTAAATTATCTAAACCGCCTCTTAAAACTTCAAGAGGAATATTGACTGCTTCATTACAAAATCCTTATACAACTGAATGTGTTAGTAGATACATTCAAAAATCTTTTAGATTTAAAAACAATATGAAAAAAGATTCACCGTCAGGTAAATTAGCACTTCAAACTATTATAATGAAATGTAGTTATCAACATGTAAAAACAAGTCTTTCTAAATGGTGTGAGAATTTTAAAATTCCTGCGAATGTGTGTAAATTAAATTATGAAATTGGAGACATAACACATGAAAATTATAAAGAAAAAGAAAATGAATGGAGACCATATTTAGTTAACGATATTCTTTCTTTAGCTTTTTGTATCTACAAATATAATAATGTTACGCGAGATTTAGTTGGTGAAGATATAACTACTAATTTGACATCCTCTGCTTTAACATTTAACGGTTGGATGAAAAGCGTACAAAATGACAATACAAATATTCATTCTCATATAGATTTATGGGCTAGAAATTATATTAGAAAATCTGTTGAAGGTGGAAGAGTTTCAGCAAATATAAGAAAATACATATCGCCATTTTGTAGCATCTTGTTACCAATATTAAAACAGTATTTACCTGGTCGCTACGCTGGTGGGGCTTTGTCCCCTGCCCGCTCCCCTGGGGGGACTTTGTCCCCTGGAAGTAATTTAATAGATTTAATGAAACAGTATCGAGATTTAGAAGATAAAACTGAAATTTGTAAGAAAATTTCAAATCAACTACTTGAACAAAAAAATGAATTTCTAATGGCTTTTGATGCAACATCTTTATATCCATCAGCGATGTATGATGAAAATTCAGAATACCCTAAAGCTGAATCAGCTAGAAAATTTCGTCAAGAAGAAGAGCGGGAAATAGTATATAAATTTAATACTCAAACATTTAGACCTAAAACTGGAATATTCTCTGTTGTGTTTCAATATCCGAATGATATGTTTTTCCAACCAGTTCCCATAAAAGATAAAGTTAAAAATCAAAATAATAATTCTCATGTGAAAGTAATCAGGTTTAGAAATGGTATATGTTATGATGTATTAACTTCTGTAGACATACAAGAAATTGTTAGATATGGGGGAAAAATCTTACATATTACTGATGGTATAATTTATGAAAAAAATTATCAAGTTTCACCATTTCGAAATTATATTGAAAAACTTTTTAATTTGAGAAAAAGATATAAAACAGAAGGAAATACTGTAGGTGATGAGTTAATTAAATTATTGATGAATTCGCTATATGGCAAAACTGTGCAAAAAGATATAACCACTAAATATCATTTATGGAATGAGAATACATTGAGAAAAAATTTCACTCAAGAAGTAAAAGATTATGAAAAATTAAATGATGAACAATATTTAGCGAAAGTAGAAATGGAAGATGATGAATTTCTCAAAACTAATATTGTAAAAGATGGGAAGACGTCATTCATGCCATCACACTTAGGTTCTTTTATTCTTTCTCACTCTAGAAGAATCATGAATAACTTTACTTTAGAAATTAATGGTTTCAGAGAAAAATACATTCATTATACAGATACTGATTCAATATATATTTCCAATGAGCTCTTTAATAAATTAGACGCTGCTGGATATGTTGGAGGAGAATTGTGTCAAGGGAAAAATGATTATGGAAATGGTGGAATTATTTTTGCAATGTTTATTGCACCTAAAGTAAAATACTGTATTACTGTAGATGAGCAAGGGAGACTTAGTGAAAAGAAAACATTCAAAGGATATTCACAAGATAAAGTAAAAGTAGAAGATTTTCTAAAATTATATTCGGGGAAAACATTATCGACTACAGTTAATAAACCATGGAAAAGATCTTTAGAAACTGGAATTAGTATTCCTGATAAAAATAATAATACTGAAGAAAAAAAATTTTCTGGTCAAATAAATATTCTTAAACGTCAAGCACCTGATGAAAATGAAATTATGTTACCTTATAACGGAGAAGATATTCAAGCTGAAATATTAATACAAACAATCATCTGTGAGAGTAATTTAAGTGATGATGATGACTCGTGGGAATAATAATTTTTTTATTACATCTAAAAATTTTATAACATCTAAAAAATCTATTACATCTAAAAACTTATTCCATCTAAAAATTTTATAACATCTAAACACTTATTAAATCTAAAAATTTTATGACATATGAAAATATATTTATCGTATATTTTGGTATTTTCTATTAAGTTTTAGCATATAATGTTCTATATTATTAAGTTTTATCATATTAAGTTTCATCATATAATGTTTTATCAAAAGATAATTTAAATTTATTTTCACTAACTATTGATTCTTCATCATCATAAATTGATTCTTCATCATCATAAATTGATTCTTCATCATCATCATAAATTACACTTTTTGGGATTGGATACCATTCCCTGATAGGATACCATTCTCTTATTGGAATATCTAACTCTAAATTACATTTTTTATCTGATAATAATATAATAGAGAAAAATATTGGTCTTTGATCTCTTTTGGAAAATTTAATAACACCACTATAATCTGAATCACTTTTAGTTTTTATTAAAGATGATAAAATTTTAAATTGATTAGATGTAAATCCTAATTTAAATTTTGTAGACCCGACACATAGTTGTCTAACAGTATCTTCAACTATTCCATCATTATTATTTTCAATTGTAAGAAAATGAAATTTAGATAAATTTTTATAATTACTAATATTTTTATAATCTTTTTTACCATTTACACCATTTTCAGATGTTTCTGAATCATCATCTATATTATCATCATCTATATTATTATCATCTATATTATTATCATCTATATTATTAACATTATTATCATAAGATTCTTTAAGATCGGGCAAAGCCCTAGAACCTTCGGTTCGTTTATTATGATTATGGTCATTGTTAATAGTATAAGGTGTAGTCCACATATAAATTTTCTCTTGTTGAGCTAAACCATTTATATAAGATTTTAATAAATTAATATTTAAGTTGGAATATAATCCTATATACGTATGATCATCATATCTTTGGGGCATTTCTAATGTTTCTTGTTTATAAATTGTATCTCTATAATAAACTTGACATAATAATTCTTCATTATGTTTTTTACTCTCTATGTGAATGTTATATTGATTTTGTTCATCAACAAATAATCTTATTTTTTCTTTGGAAAAAGATTTTAATTTTTTAACTAATTCTTTAATATTGATATAATTAACAATTTTATTTTCTATCCAATCAGTATTACTAATCGGCAAAACTGCTCTAATAAAACCGAAAACATTATTATGACCTATTATAACCATATTTTCTTTATTTAATTCAACATAAGCTACATCATTATATTTGCTTACAATCTCCATAAATTTAATAAATGGATCACCTGGAAATAAACAATAATTAGTTTCTATAGAAGGTAAACCTTTAGTCTGTTCTCTAAATATTTCGGCTTGTAATTCAAACAAAAGATTAACATCTATACATGGATTATTATTATTATTATTATCAAACATTTATTTTCAAATCCCGTTGATCTCGTCGAATAAGAAGAACAGGATGATGCGGGCGAATATAATTTTTTTAAATTTTGTTTTTCCATTTTTTTTATTTTTATTAGAAAAAAATTTATTTTTTTATTGTTAAAAAATGATGTTACCAAATGTTGGTGGAGGTGCATATATCCCGAATAATCGTGAATTAGAAATAGAGATAGAAAATTATATCATGAAAACTGGAGACGTTTTATCTGGTCCATTGCATCTTTCTATTCTTCCGCAACAAAATACAGAGTTAACAAATAAACAATATGTTGATACACAAATCAATGATTTAAAAGAAAAATATATAAACGATGTTTTGGTTCCACTGATGAATGAATTGAAGTTGCTTAAACTTAATGACAAATCATTAAACGAAAAATTATTAAAACTTGATAAAAAGGATAGAGAGCTAGAAGCAGATATAGCAAAACTTTTTAAAAAGATTTCTGAACAATCAAAAATTTTAATATTACTTTCTTTAAATTTAAAATCTGCTGTAATTAAAAATAAACATCAGATAAAAATGTTAAAAGAACAATTAGAAGATGAAATAGAAAATCTACCTGAAAGAATTTAAAAAAATTTAAAGCAGTTACAAACTACATTCCAAAAAAGTGTTGATGAATTGAGTTCTAAAATTACTCAACAAATGAAAAAGATGAATAGAATAATAAATGAAGTAAACTCACTTAATCAAAGAGTTGATAAAATGAAAACTCTTAAAATCAATTTAGAAAATGAATTAAAGAAAAATTTACAAGAACAATCTAAAGAAAATAAAGAACAGTTAGATTCTGTTAAAAGACAATTAGATGTTCTTAAAATTAAGTTAAATGCTCTCAAAACGGCATTGAAGATTAATCAGCAGAAAATGCAAGTTAATAGAAAAGAAATTAAAGTACATCACACGCTGCTTGACGCAATAGATAAAGTGCAACAATCAATTAATAAAGTTATCTCGAAGTTGTTGTCCATTCACAAACGTAAATCTTAACAGAACCTTGTTCAGAGGCTTTAGCCTATCGGACCAAAGATCCTGAGGTTATTACCTTATCATAAACGTAAATCTTAGCGCAAATATTAACGTAAATATTTTTTCTCAAAAAAAAGTCAAATTTAATCCTAAAAATGCCTATAATTTATAAACACAATCTTAAACATTTTGCTTCAAATCAAAAAATTGCTCATGAACCACGTATGAATCCTGTTTATCATTATGATAATAGAGAAACAGTCGGAACACAAAAGTTCCTAGGCACCGCAGGTGCCGTTCACACGGAAGGAGCTGGGATTTTCTCTGGTATTGGTAGTATCGTTAACTTAATTAAAAATAATAAAGATTTGATTACATCTGCCGCAAAAGGAGCAGCTGCTATAGGTAGTACAGCTAGTGCAATATCAAATGCTGTCAAGTCTCAAAACGAATTAAAACAACTAGAAGCTATTCGTAAACTTAGGAATGATTCCGAAGAACTAAAAAATTTAAAAAAACTTTCAGAGGAAACAAAAAACAAAATTGCTAACATAGCTGTTGGGGAAACCTTGAGGAGCGGAGCTCCGTCTGATAGTAAACATAAGAAGAAATCAGGCGTAGCCATAAAACGTTCAATTGAACCTACGGTTCGTTCAATTGAACCTACGGTTCGTTCAATTGAAGAAATAAGAGGAAATGGCGTGAGCAGCAACCTTCGGTCTAACCAGCAAAGCTGTAGCGGAGCTGGTCTAGCAAAATTCTAAAGTTATATTTTAGTAAAATTTTTTAGTAATTTTTTTAGTAAAAATTTTTTCTGTCTGTGAGAAAAACAAAACGTCAAATTATTTTTTATAAAAATGTCTTCGCTTATCGAAAATAAATTTAGATTAGACGATCCTCCGTTCGTCAGTAATAATCAAAAAAAGAATGACTATATAAGAATTGCTATGAATCCCGGATCTTCCAGTAGAGTGAATACTGGAGGTGATTTAATTTTTGAAGTTGATAATCAGCAGAGTTATATATATTTACCTGATTCGTTTTTACATTGTGAATATTCTTTATATAGTGATGCCAATTTTACGACACCATTACCAGATACCGATAATATTGCACTAGAGAATAATTTTTTTCCAAGATTATTTACACAAATGCGTTTAGATGTTGCAACTCAAAATATAGAAACAATAAGTGATTCTCCAGGTGTAATTGATACAATGCTTAGATTTATAACAATTGGTGAAAATAATAAAAAGCATGAAATCGAAGGTTGGTTTCCTGATACTAATGATGGTATAATTGTTGATGATTTAACTTACGCTGGAACAGATGCCGCAGGAATTGCGAAAGATGTAGAAAATATTGCAAAACATTTAAATAAAACAAATAATGATGCATATAAAGAAAGACGTGAATTTGACAAGAAAAGTAAACAGACAGTTAATTGGTCATTGTCTCCATTATTCGGATATTTAGATTATGACAAAATATCATATCAATTAAAATTTAAATTAATAATTCATCGCACAGCAAATAATGAATTAATCTTTTTTGGTAAGACTGGAAAAAAAGCATATTTAAAAATTGATAGACTTGAATGGTGGATTAAGCTAACTACTCCTAGTTTAGAGATTGAAACAGCTATTGCAAAAAGATTAAATACTAACAAACCAATTCCAGTAAATTTTCTAAAGCGTACTGCTAGTTCAGTAACTTTTTCCGAACAAAGATTTAACTGGCATTTTACTAGAACTGCGAATACACCAAGATATTTATTACTAACTTTTCAAAGAAATAATTCTCCAAGTTTTGATAAGAACAATAATCTTTTTCATATTAATACAATTCGAAGTTTACAAGTTTCATTAAATCAAACCCGTTATCCAATTGATCCATTAAGATTCGATGATACCAATAATCAATTTATGGAAGGATATGATTCTTATCGAAATCTTTGTATAGAATTTGGAGTTGAACCACAATTAACTCCTGGAGATTGGAGACATTTATATCCTGTTTTCTGTTTCGATTTAAGTGCACAATCTGAAGATATTATTAAAAATGGTTGTGATGTAACAATTAATATCGAAAAGAAAGATTCCACAACTTCATTGATGGCTTATGGTTTATTGCTAGAAGATGTAAAATATTCTATTGAAATTCTTAATGGAAAGATGACTAGGATAGGCTAAAGCCAGAGGACCTTTGGTCCGATCGGCTAAAGCCTCTGAACAAAGTTCTATAGGTTAGTAACCTGAGGACCTTTGGTCCGATCGGCTAAAGCCCAAGACTTCGTCGATTAATTAATTTTTTCATAACTAGAATAGATTAAAATTTTTGTTAACTTAAAAATTCTTAACTTAAAAATTTTTTCATAACTAGAATAGATTAAAAATTCCTAATTTAAAATTTTTTTATTAAAAATGTCGCAAGCGAAAAGTAATAATAAAACTGTTGAATTAAAATTACGTAATATTGTTGACAAAAATACCCCTAAAACTATTACGATTAATAAAAAAAAGTATTACATAAGTAGACCAATGATCGAGAATATTCAATTACAAGAAGAAAAGAATGGCGGGATTCTCCCATTAATTCCACTAATAATAGGTGGCATAGCAGCTGCAGGAAGTGTTGCAGGTGGGACAGCTGGTATTGTCCAAGCAGTAAATAAAAATAAATCAGAGAAGGCAGCATTAGAAGAACAAAAACGTCATAATAGAGAGTTAGAGAAAGTTGCTAGGGGTGAAGGAGTAGTAGATAATTTTATTAGTAAATTAAAATTAGTTGATGAAGGAAAACGAGTTCTTAAAAATATTCTCCACAATGTTGATGATTTAATTGAAATTAAAGAAACTAAAGATGGTTCTGGAATATATCTAAGTCCTAGTATGATTCGGTAATAACCTCAGGACCTTTGGTCCGATCGGCTAAAGCCTCTGAACAAAGTTCCATCGGCTAAAGCCTCAGGACCTTTGGTCCGATTAGGTAAAACATTTATTTTATCTTTTAAATTTTTTTTATCTTTTAATTTTTTTTTATCTTTTAAAATGTATTCTACAAATTCCGAAAATTTAATTAAATTAAAAATTTCTAATTTAGATTTATTGAATTATCTATTAAACAAAAATGAAAACTCAAATTGTCAGCATATTGGAGGTGACAAGAACAAAGTTCCATACCACTTCGGTGGTGATATACAAGAAACATTAGAAAACTTTCCTGGCTTTATTTGGAGTAAATATTCGAAAGAAAAACATCTTCCTGGTCATTCATATACCGGTCCAGGAACTCGATTAGATATAAGACTAGATGAGAATAATAATCCGAAACCAGGTGAAGAACCAATAAATAGAGTAGATGCCGCAGCTTACAGGCATGATTTAGCTTATCGAAATCATGATCTAAGTTCTCGACATGCAGCTGATAAGAAGATGATTCAAGAATTAGATAGTATTCAAAATCCAACATTTAGAGAAAAAATTGAAAGAATGTTTGTTAAGAAAGCTTTACAAGCTAAAATATTATTCGGACAGGGTTTAAATGAAACGACAGTTAAGCTGTCTGAGAGCAAGGCTCGAACTAATAACTCTGAGAGCAACGCTCGAACCTACGCGTCCGAAATGTCGAATGACCCAAGCCGCTATGGGTCTGAAATTCATAAAGAATACAGAAGGCCTAAATATTTATTGAAAGTAAAAGTATTTAATAAAGATGATATTTGGAGTGCTGATCTTATTCATATGCCGAATGAAAGGGACTACAAATACGCATTGACCGTTATAGATTTATATACACGATATGCTTGGGTAAAGCCTTTAAAAAATAAAAGTGGTCTATCAGTTAAATATGCGTTTAAAGAAATCTTTAAAGAAAGTAATAGAAAGCCAAGGAAATTGTTTGTTGATAAAGGGTCGGAATTTTATAACCGAAACGTTCAGCCACTATTTGAAACTGTTTATTCAACTGAAAACGCTGGAAAAGCTGTAGTGATAGAAAGATTCAATCGGACGTTAAAAAATAAATTATTCAAGAAATTTACTGAGCAAAGAAATCAGAAATGGTTGAAGATATTACCAGGAGTTGTAGAAGAGTACAATAATAAAGTTCATTCTGGTATTGAAGAAACTCCAAAGAATGCTTCTGTCGACCCTGATTTGATAAGAAAAAAAATATTCGAGAATAATTATTCGAACGAAAATAATAATTTGAATGAGAGTAATCCGAATTTGCAGAAACTTAAGCCGAAATTTAAAATTGGAGATAGAGTTAGAATATTTAAATATAAGAATAAATTTGAAAAAGGCTTCGTTGGCTATTGGACGAAAGAGATATTTGAAATTTCTAAAATAAATCAAAGGTATCCGATTACTTACGAAATCAGAGATTTAGATGATGAAGATATCAGAGGCCGATTTTATCAAAATGAATTACAACGAAGTGATTTTTAATTATCATTATTATTATTTTTGGAACTAACGTTTCGGGAATGAAATTCCCTTGTTAGGCGTAGCCATAGAACCTACGGTTCGTTCAATTCTAACATTATATCTAGAAATGGTACTCCTTTTTGTAATTTGTACAAAACGTATAAACATAATTGTCCACAATAGGTAGTGCCTGGTGTTTGAATTTGAAACGTATTGTATGTTCCCGTTCCAAGTAATTCTGTTACTTCATTTGTAGGGGGCAAACCGTATGAATCAAAATAATAGTTCTCAGCCTCCGGGCGGTCGAAATAGTAATTATCTCGATTTTTAACGCCTGCTGACCAATGTACGCCTTTTTGGTCTGAAGTGTGAAGATTGGTTACGACATTTACAGTTATTGATGGAACTTTGTTCCGGGAACTGAAGGTTCCTGTTGGCTTATTTTTTAGGAATTGTAATTCGTCTCTCATTAGAACATGAAAATTCTTTATTCCTAATTCATTTGCGATTTTCTTTAGGTCGAAATTTGTCGTAGTTTGCGTTCCATATAATTTTAAAAACTCATTTTTGTTGTTCATTTTATAATAAAAAAATTTCTTAAGGGACCCCTAGAAGTCAGAAGGGACCCCTAGAAGTTAGAAGGGAGGGGGTAGTAGAACTACGTTCATATGATATTGAAGGATATATTCTTGCGGCTTCTTCCACTTTTGTTTCTTCCACTTTTAAAGAAATATTATTAGGCACATGATATATTTTAAAAACCTGAAAGATGGATAAAATTCATGAATTTGAAATTCTCAACTTTTATGATTTTTGGTGTCCTTGAACGGTCATGATTTTCAAGGTAAAAATTGTAATTCTCAAATTTGAGATTCTTAACTTTTCTGATTTTCGGTGTCCTGGAACGGTCATGATTTAAGCGAGAAAATTGTAATTCTCAAATTTGAGATTACGTGATATTTCGAGACCGGCTAAATTTTTGAAATTTTGTTTTTTTGAAAATTTGTCACTACCTAAATTTTCCCCCCTTCGGCCTTCGGCCACGTGAAATTTGAAGTCTACCTAAATTTTTGAAATTTTGATTTTTTGAAAAAACCCGCAAAAGTGTGACATCCGGCGCAAGCGAAGCGAAGAAAAGCGAAGCGAAGCTTCGCGCCGGATGTCACACTATATACTACTAATGACAAATTGAATGGTATTGCGTCTTCTTGTGCATAGGCCATGCCCGTAAGTTTTTTCATGTGCATAGAATTACAAAGTTGGCTACAATCTTGAATGATATTTGACGTTTGAATATATCAAATATACAGTTTCTTAGACTATATTCAGAGGTCATGATGAATATTATGTTTGTTCATTGTTTACCATACATTTCTATGCAAAATGGCATGGCCATTTCACATCATCTGCAATTGAGACATAATTCAAAATTCAAGCAGTGTCATTTTCAATTCATTTTGACTTTCGATAGGCTTACTTCGTCAATGATTGATAATGAATAAGTGGACTATCCAACAGCGCTCTCAAATTGTTGAACTGTTTTGTGTTAATAACCAGTCGATTGTTGAGGCTCAGAGAGCTTATCGCCGATTGAACAATGTCACAAAAGCTCCGTCGGAGGATGTTATTCGTCGTTGTGTTTCACGTTTTCAAGAGTTTGGAAATGTTCAGGACAAAGATCGATCAGGCAGACGCAGACCAAAAGCATCTCGCCAGAAGTTCTCTTAAGTCTGAGAAACGACGCTCCACAGAGCTTCAGATATCTGAAACATCTTTGAGAAGAATCTTAAGAATCTTATCTTGCTATCCATGTAAAGTACAGATTGTACAGAGCGTCTCTTTAAGTGACTTTGAAGCGAGATTACACTGTGTGAGACATTTTGTTGAAATTTTTTGTTGGGAGGACAATCTCACTTTGCTGATAATGACTGACAAAGCACATTTCATCTTGTGTGGATTTGTGAACAAGAACAATTATCGTTTTTGGTCATCCGGAAATCCTCAAGTAATTCACCAGCGAACCCTTACATCCTGAGAAGGTAACAGTTTGGTGTGGAGCTATGCACGACTGTATTGTGGAACTATACTTTTTCCAAGATGGCAATGGAAAAGCAGTCACAGTAGATGGTTCAAAGTACCGGGAAATGAAAAGGTCGTTCTTGATACCAACAATTAGGACATTGCCAAATCAAGTTGCTCTATGGTTTCAGCAAGATGGTGCCACGTGTCACTGTGCTAATGAGACAATAAAACTTTTACAGGAAACTTTTCAGCATCGCATTATCTCTCGAGGATGTGAGTTCTCATGGCCTCCGAGATCCACAGATTTGTCTCCCCCAGATTTTTTTCGTTGGGGATACTTAAAAGAGAGAGAGAGAGAGTGCACACCTCAAAGCCGAGAACCACAAGTGCTCTAAAAGAAAATATACGAAATGAAATCCAGAAAATAGGCCAGCAAACTTTGAGACATGTGATGATGAGTGCTGTAAAGAAGGCGCAATCTTGTGTCATGCACCAAGGTGCTCACTTACGTGATGTAATTTTCATGCATAATTTTATGAAATTTGTGTTTCATTCGGAGCTCTGTAATAGAATTTAGTCTCAATAGTCATTGTAGCCGTTTTTACAGCCATTCATAATCTCTATACGACTTTTGGCGGACTCTGTATTTCAGATATCATCAATTTTATTTCAGAAATGGTAACATACAGTGGCGTCTTCTCCGTACCTGCGGGGCCTTCGGCGCATCCTCAAAAATGATTTTCCAACAATTACAAAAATGAAAAGTGTCATCATTAGTAACAAGTAAAACTCCACTTCTGGATAGCGCAAGATGGCCGCCGTCGCTGACGTCCCCCCCTCTGGAACGGCAGAGTGTCGAGGTCGGCCGCCGTGGTGCTTTGGTTCTGACGTCCCCCCCCCTCTGGCCGACCGTCGTATAGAACGCGGTGATGTGGTGTCTAGGTTGGCGTGGTGTGCCGGCCAGGCTCGCGTGGTGCGCCGGCCAGGTTGGGAGGGTGGACTGTCGTAGCTCACCTGAAAAAATCCTAAGTGTCAGAGTGGCTTTGTATGGGTAAAATTTTGAAAATTTTCCAAAGTGTGGAATTTCGACCTGGGACCGTCACCAAAACATTTTTCATCAAATTTCACTGACCTCTCCCCCCCCGACAGCAATCTTCTAACTTTGGTTCTAGTGAACGGATTTTGTCTTAAGGCTACTCGTTTGAAAGAGGAGAAAAAACTGCTCGACAACATTTTTTGTTGCGAGTCAATCGGACCAGCCGTTCAAAAGTTAGAGCCGTTACAAGATTTTAGGTCGGAGCTCGCTCACCTGAACAAATCCTAAGTGTCAGAGTGGCTTTGTATGGGTAAAATTTTGAAAATTTTCCAAAGTGTGGAATTTCGACCTGGGACCGTCACCAAAACATTTTTCATCAAATTTCACTGACCTCTCCCCCCCCGACAGCAATCTTCTAACTTTGGTTCTAGTGAACGGATTTTGTCTTAAGGCTACTCGTTTGAAAGAGGAGAAAAAACTGCTCGACAACATTTTTTGTTGCGAGTCAATCGGACCAGCCGTTCAAAAGTTAGAGCCGTTACAAGATTTTAGGTCGGAGCTCGCTCACCTGAACAAATCCTAAGTGTCAGAGTGGCTTTGTATGGGTAAAATTTTGAAAATTTTCCAAAGTGTGGAATTTCGACCTGGGACCGTCACCAAAACATTTTTCATCAAATTTCACTGACCTCCCCCCTCTGGACAGCTAGCTTCAATCTTGGATTCTAGTGGACGGATTTTGTCGTGCCATAGCTCGTTTGAAAACTAAGAGTGAGACAAATTCAGTGAAAGAAACGGCTTGTTCATATCTGTCTTCGTTCAAAAGTTAGAGCGGTTACAAGATTTTAGGTCGGAGCTCGCTCACCTGAAAAAATCCTAAGTGTCAGAGGGGCTTTGTATGGGTAAAATTTTGAAAATTTTCCAAAGTGTGGAATTTCGACCTGGGACCGTCACCAAAACATTTTTCATCAAATTCCTCTGAACGAGGGGGGGGGGGGAGGGGGGGTCCGTGAAAAATGTTTTGGTAAAGGTCCCAGGTCGAAATTCGGAAGTTTTAAATATTTCAAAATTTTCACCACACTGGAGCTCTCACACTTAGGAATTTTTTCACTTGTGGCATGTTACATGGACATGTGCTGACGGACCAACTTCCCGTGGTCATATCAGAATGGTTCAGGTGTCATATGATAGAGAATGATGAGACGAATCGTTTGCAACAAACCGCATGTCGCTACGATGAATACTTTCGGAGATAGAGCCATTTTAAGTTTCTTCCGAGCATATATAAACCCCCGACAACGTAAGTCTGATCAGTTCATCGAAAGACGAGGTAAGCGACGGTCGTCGCTCTGAGCTCCCGATATCGGGTGTTTCAAAGGACTCTATCTTTTGAAGTAGGCAAGCTATCTTCTTACTTCAAAGTTTGTATGATAGAGTTTGATAGTGTCTTTACTACTGATAAAATTTTTTAAAAGTAGTATGAGTAGTAAAATGCGGAATTTTTTAAAAATTCTTAATTTTCAGTTTTTTCAAAGTTTTAACATATAGACTAAGGTTTTCAAGTATCCTGAGTTCAAATCTGCTATCAGATTTCAAATTTAACTAAGTCTAAGGCAGCTTTGAGGGGTTAGATCCCAGCTACTGATCACTACCTTTGACTCGGCGTTCCTGTTACCACTTCGGGGCAGTGACAATGATGTCTTCAGCTGTAAAGAGCGGGTATCGGGGAAGATCTCTCACTTCCCTAGTGATCAGTACAAGGCCTTCGGGCTGTCGACGGGATCGAGTGCCACTCACTACACTCAAATCTATCATTCCTGACTAAGTGTAATACTTTAGGAATATGACTGTACTACATGATTCCAAACTTATACAAATTTCATTATCTTACAGTTAACAATAAATCAGGCATGGCAAACGATAAGAATCGTAAATATCACATCAAAATGTGCTCATGTGGGCGAATTAATCGCAGTGCGGACGCCAAGGCGCATGTGAAGAAGGCGGGCACCGGCCACATGATTATCTTGAATAGGGTTGCGTGTGTGAAGTGTAGAGTGCTGAAGGGTGATGAGGATGAGGCGCGTTTCTACAGAGTGCATGCTGACTGTAGTGGTGGTTTAGTGAGTGATTTGAGATTTACGCAGTTGATTGTGGAAGAGAGGGAGCGAATGTTGGCGATCGAGCGAGAGGGTAAGGTTGAGAATGTTGTTGAGAATGTTGTTGAGAATGTTGTTGAGAATGATGAGTTGGCGAGAGCGGTTGCGTCGTTGGAGGCTGAGATTGGGCGAAAGAGAGTGCTTGAGAGTGATGATGAGGATGATGTGGATTTAGATAGGGAGCGTGTGAGGAAGCGTGTGAGGAAGTTGAGCTCTTCGTCGTCGGAGGTGTCAAACATTGTGATCACCGACCCCCCGAAGAGCTCATCTTCCCCAAAAGTGAAGAGTGGTGGGATTCGTGTGCAGTCGGCGAGGTGGTTGAAGGATGAAGAGAAGAGGCATGTTTCGCAGCAGATGGCGCATGATTTGTTGGTTAATAAGTATGAGAGTTTGAAGAAAGTGAAGGATGAAGTTGTGAAGGAGTTGGATGAGTTGAAAAAGAAGGAACTGAAGTCGAAGGAGGTAGCGGATGAAAATATTAGAATGAGGCGTAGTGTGACTGATTTGAAGAATAAGACGCGAGAGTTGGAAGAGAAGAATGATGAGTGTGAGAAGAGGGCGAGTGCTGCGGAGAGAAGAATGAGAGATGCAGAAGCGAAGTTTGAGGAGATGATGAAGGAGATGAGTGTGTTGAGAGCGAGGAATGTTGAGTTGGAGAGGTTTGTGGCTCGGCGGGGTGATGAGAGGCAGGCGTATGAGAAGTTGGAGCGCATGAGGGATGAGTGGGAACGTGTGAATGAGGATCGTTTGTTTGAGTTTCACATCCCTATTCGGGATAATCATTTGGCCGGCGAAGTACTCGTGACTCAAAATCTGGACGAGTCAATAATATGTTATAATGGCCATCCAACGAAAAAATGTCTCCATGCCAGCCTGAGAATGCGCGGCCATCTGCACAAATTTTCTATTCGGAAGCGCGCGAGACTGCCAAAGGATGGCTAACTTGGTAAGTGAAAAAGTAAATAAGATAGTATATCCTATTCTAATACATATCATTTTCATTGCAGATCTTTGCCCGCCTTCACCACCCCATCACGTCACTCCCGAGAACGAACCATCGGCTCTCTTAAGGGCCACCTAGGGGCAAGACATGATAGAACCTCCACGCGGTTTGCCCTGGGCAGTCTTCGGACTGGCGAATACTATCATTAAGTTGAATCTGCTATCAGTCAACTTGAACGTTGCGTCGCGTTAGAGGGGTATATAAACCACTGCCTCTCATTTCATTTCATTTCAATCATGCAGACGCCGAACAGTCAAGTCAGCTCTCCTCGCGGACCGCAGTTAAGGTCGCGAAATTTATTTGAGGAGTTTGTCAGGCTAGAAGAGCAAGACAGAGTTTTTAATAATCTTGCTCGGATTGGCAATCCGATGACAGCAACTGCTGTCAATCCAACGGAATGGCGCTACATTCCACTTTTTAGTCACGTGCCAATTAGCGTGGAAGTCGACAGTGCTACCAAAGAGAGAGTCAAAGTCTCTCTCAGCAGAATTGGTAGGGTGTAAGATGACGTTACTCCCGAGAACGAACCATCGGCTCTCTTAAGGGCCACCATGGGGCAAGACATGATAGAACCTCCACGCGGTTTGCCCTGGGCAGTCTTCGGACTGGCGAATACTATCATTAAGTTGAATCTGCTATCAGTCAACTTGAGCATTATGCAGTCGATTGCTATCCCTGAAGCATTCTGATTCGCTGTTGAGCAATTCATTGTTGAAAACCCTATATAAGCCAGAAGATTGTAGCGCTTCTCATTCAATTTGAAGTCACGATGGAAGCGACATCTGCCGACAATATTCCCGTCTTCATCGATGAAGACAACGCCATTCCCGAGTTCGTCATCCTCGACGAGTGGGATGAAGAGGATGAGAAGAAGGGGAAGATCAAGAGGATCGTTTGGACGGATGAGGTGTGGACTCCTAAAACCACCCGCATCCGAAAGGTGCCAGATGCACCAGTACGACCTCGGCGGTATGGGGTCTATGACAACCTAACCGTCATACCCATTGACTATTCCAGCCAATAGTCAAATTCACACCCCCCGAGAACGAACCATCGGCTCTCTTAAGGGCCACCATGGGGCAAGACATGATAGAACCTCATCGCGGTTTGCCCTGGGCAGTCTTCGGACTGGCGAATACTATCATTAAGTTGAATCTGCTATCAGTCAACTTGAACGTTGCAAATGAAGTTCGATGTAATACTTCCTTTCGACGGGCGTTCCTGTAAAGGGCGGCGGTGAAACCCGTAGCTGTGTATACCGCAAGGGACATTCGGCAATGGTCAATCTTGTTAAACCTCTCTGCGTCATGTTTGCAAGTGATTGCCTCTGTCTCAACGTAGTATGCATTCGCGCCAGGGCGACATTTAGCCAACTGTCGAAGGTTGCCTAAAACTTTCCATTGCATACGTTATGAGAACCATGAGTTCTACCTGTCTCTATCAATGAGACGAATTGATGAATGGAATGAAATGGGAGGACACTCACGCGCCACATGCAACATAACACACTTCTCTCTTCCATAGTCTAACAAGCTCTTTACACATGGATCGCAGTCGATTGCTATCCCTGTATCAGAAGTGTAAGCTATCTTAATTTTATTTGACACTTTTTCATCTATCATCATCGTCCATATGAAATGTTTTAAGATTTACAAGTTAGACTAAGCGTGCTACTATTTCCAAATGAAAAAGTATACATGGTTAAATCATCCACTTAAGCCCATCCGTAGTCTAACAGGCTCTTTACACATGGATCGCAGTCGATTGCTATCCCTGTATCAGAAGTGTAAGCCATCTTAATTTTATTTGACACTATTTCATCTACCATCATCACCCATATGAAGTGTCATAAGATTTACAAGTTAGAAATAAAGTTTCAATAGTGTATGCGTTAGAAATAAAGGTGTAACTGTTTGTAAAAATAAGATCGCAAGATTTACTAGTTTACAAGTTAGACTAAGTGTAAATTAAAAATAAAATTATAACTGTTTCAAGAGTTTACAAGTTAGAAATTAAGTTTCAATGGTGTATACGTTAGAAATAAAGTTTTAGCTGTTTGTATATCAAAATAAAGTTTCAAGAGTTTACAAGTTAGAAATAAAGTTTCAATAGTGTATGCGTTAGAAATAAAGTTTTAGCTGTTTGTATATCAAAATAAAGTTTCAAGAGTTTACAAGTTAGAAATAAAGTTTCAATAGTGTATATGTTAGAAATAAAGGTGTAACTGTTTGTAAAAATAAGATCGCAAGATTTACTAGTTTACAAGTTAGACTAAGTGTAAATTAAAAATAAAATTATAACTGTTTCACGAGTTAAAGCGTTGATGCAACGATGAACAATTAATAAGCTGAAAAGTTTTAGATTCACTTTAACATTACCATATGTTTACAGATAGAAATGTATCACAGCAAAGCTATTTCATGAGTTAGTTTGCCAGGAGTGTATCATCTCAAACTTTTACTCCGACTGTGGAACATTGATTTCCATGATGAAGATTTAAATAGTCAGATTCGATGACGAACAACATTTACTAGTTTACAAGTTGGACAAAGCGTTCTACTATTTGTAAATGAAAGATATCATTTCAACAGTTTACAAGTTAGAAATAAAGTTTCAACAGTCTACAAGTTAAAAATAAAGTTTCAACCGCTTACAAGTTAAAAATGAAGTTTCAATAGTGTGTATGTTAAGAATAAAGCTCTATCTGTTTATATGTTAGAATTAAAAATGAAGGTTCACCAGTTTACAAGTTAAGAATAAAGTTTTTCTGCTTGTATGTCAGAAATGAAATAAAGCTTCACCAGTTTAAGAGTTAAAAATAAAGTTTCAAAAGTGTGTATGCTAAGAATAAAGTTCTATTTGTTTATATGTTAGAAATAGAATGAAGTTTCACCAGTTTACAAGTTAAGAATAAAGTTCTATCTGTTTGTATGTTAGAAATAAAGTTCTATCTGTTTATATGTTAGAAATAAAATGAAGTTTCATCAGTTTACAAATTAAGAATAAAGTTTCAATAGTTTACAAGTTAAGAATAAAGTTTCAATAGTGTGTACGTTAGAAATGAAGTTCTATTTGTTTATATGTTAGAAATAGAATGAAGTTTCACCAGTTTACAAGTTACGAATAAAGTTCTATATGTTTAAGTTTACAAGTTAAGAATAAAGTTCTATCTGTTTGTATGTTAGAAATAAAACAAAGTTTCAACCGTTTACAAGTTAAAAATAAAGTTTCAATAGTTTAAAAGTTAAGAATAAAGTTTCAATGGTGTGCATGTCAAGAATAAAGTTCTATCTGTTTATATATTAGAAATAGAATGAAGTTTCACCAGTTTACAAGTTGAGAATAAAGTTCTATCTGTTTATATGTTAGAAATAAAATGAAGTTTCAATAGTGTGTATGTTAAGAATAAAGTTCTATCTGTTTATATGTTAGAAATAAAAATGAAGGTTCACCAGTTTACAAGTTAAGAATAAAGTTTTTTCTGCTTGTATGTCAGAAATGAAATAAAGCTTCACCAGTTTAAGAGTTAAAAATGAAGTTTCAATAGTGTGTATGTTAAGAATAAAGTTCTATCTGTTTATATGTTAGAAATAGAATGAAGTTTCACCAGTTTACAAGTTAAGAATAAAGTTCTATCTGTTTGTATGTTAGAAATAAAGTTCTATCTGTTTATATGTTAGAAATAGAATGAAGTTTCACCAGTTTACAAGCTAGGAATAAAGTTCTATCTGTTTATATGTTAGAAATAGAATGAAGTTTCACCAGTTTACAAGTTACGAATAAAGTTCTATATGTTTAAGTTTACAAGTTAAGAATAAAGTTCTATCTGTTTGTATGTTAGAAATAAAATGAAGTTTCATCAGTTTACAAGTTAAAAATAAAGTTTCAATAGTGTGTACGTTAGAAATAAAGTTTCAATAGTGTGTATGTTAAGAATAAAGTTTTATCTGTTTGTATGTTAGAAATAAAACAAAGTTTCAACCGTTTACAAGTTAAAAATAAAGTTTCAATAGTTTAAAGGTTAAAATTCAAGTTTCAATAGTGTGCATGTTAAGAATAAAGTTCTATCTGTTTATATATTAGAAATAGAATGAAGTTTCACCAGTTTACAAGTTGAGATTAAAGTTCTATCTGTTTATATGTTAGAAATAAAATGAAGTTTCATCAGTTTACAAGTTAAGAATAAAGTTTTGTCTGCTTGTATGTCAGAAATGAAATAAAGTTTCACCAGTTTAAGAGTTAAAAATAAAGTTTCAATAGTTTGCAAGTTAAAACTAATGTTTCAATAGTGCGTATGTTAAGAATAAAGTTCTATCTGTTTGTATGTTAGAAATAAAGTTCTATCTGTTTGTATGTTAGAAATAAAAATGAAGGTTCAATAGTTTACAAGTTAAGAATAAAGTTTTATCTGCTTGTATGTCAGAAATGAAATAGAGTTTCACCAGTTTAAAAGTTAAAAATAAAGTTTCAATAATGTGTACGTTACAAACAAATTTTCAACCGTTTACAAGTTAAAAATAATGTTTCAATAGTTTACAAGTTAAGAATAAAGTTTCAATAGTGTGTATTTTAAGAATAAAGTTTTATCTGTTTGTATGTTAGAAATAGAATGAAGTTTCATCAGTTTACAAGTTAAGAATAAAGTTTTATCTGTTTGTATGTTAGAAGTAAAACAAAGTTTCAACCGTTGACAAGTTGAAAATAAAGTTTCAATAGTTTGCAAGTTTAAACTAATGTTTCAATAGTGCGTATGTTAAGAATAAAGTTTTATCTGTTTGTATGTTGGAAATAAAATGAAGCTTCACCAGTTTACAAGTTAAGAATAACGTTTTATCTGCTTGTATGTCAGAAATGAAATAAAGTTTCACCAGTTTAAGAGTTAAAAATAAAGTTTCAATAGTGTCTACGTTAGAAATAAAGTTTTATCTGTTTGTAAAGTACGATCGTAGGATATACTAGTTTGCAAGTTAGACTCAGCGTTCTACTAGTTGTAAATGAAAAACAGTTTACAGATTAGAATAAAGTTTCAATAGTGTGCACGTTAGAAATAAAGTTACGACTGTTTGTATGTGTATGTGTGTGTGTGTGTTAGAAATAAAGTTTCAACCGTTTACAAGTTAAAAATAAAGTTTCAACAGTGTGTATGTTAGAAATAAAAGTTTATCTGTTTATATGTTAGAAACAAAACAAAGTTTCAACAGTTTACAAGCGGAAAAATAAAGTTTCGACAGTGTGTACGTTAGGAATAAGGTTTTATCTGTTTGTAAGTTAGAAATAAAGTTTTAACTGCTTGTATGTTAGAAATAGGGGTATGACAGTTTATATGCTAGAAAGAAAGGTATAACTGTTTGTAAGACAAGATCGTAAGATTTACTACTTTGCAAGTTAGACTCAGCGTTCTACTAGTTGTAAATGAAAAATATCGTTTCAACAGTTTACAGATTAAAATAAAGTTTCAATAGTGTGTATGATGGAAATAAAGTTTAAGCGCTTTGTGCGTTAGAAATAAAGTTTCAGCCGTTTACAAGTTAAAAATAAAGTTTTAACAGTGTGTACCTTAGAAATAAAGTTTTAGCTGTTTATATGTTAGAAACAAAATAAAGTTTCAACAGTGTGTATGTTAGAAATAAAGTTTTATCTGTTTATATGTTAGAAACAAAACAAAGTTTCAACAGTTTACAAGCTAAAAAATAAAGTTTCAACAGTGTGTACGTTAGAAATAGATGAAAGTAAGAACTTCATCGTATGAGTATTCAAAGCATGTTTTGTAAATCAAATGTGTGTCATACTGACATGATAGAATCAAATGAACTTGACGCGTTTGTCAAGTTCATTTGATTCTATCATGTCAGTATGACACACATTTGATTTACAAAACATGCTTCGAATACTCATACGATGAAGTTCTTACTTTCATTTATTTCTAACGTACACACTGTTGAAACTTTATTTTTCAACTTGTAAACTGTTGAAACTTTATTTTGTTTCTAACATATAAACAGCTAAAACTTTATTTCTAACGTACACACTGTTGAAACTTTATTTTTAACTTGTAAACGGCTGAAACTTTATTTCTAACGCACAAAGCGCTTAAACTTTATTTCCATCATACACACTATTGAAACTTTATTTTAATCTGTAAACTGTTGAAACGATATTTTTCATTTACAACTAGTAGAACGCTGAGTCTAACTTGCAAAGTAGTAAATCTTACGATCTTGTCTTACAAACAGTTATACCTTTCTTTCTAGCATATAAACTGTCATACCCCTATTTCTAACATACAAGCAGTTAAAACTTTATTTCTAACTTACAAACAGATAAAACTTTATTCCTAACGTACACACTGTTGAAACTTTATTTTTCCGCTTGTAAACTGTTGAAACTTTGTTTTGTTTCTAACATATAAACAGATAAAACTTTATTTCTAACATACACACTGTTGAAACTTTATTTTGTTTCTAACATATAAACAGCTAAAACTTTATTTCTAACGTACACACTGTTAAAACTTTATTTTTAACTTGTAAACGGCTGAAACTTTATTTCTAACGCACAAAGCGCTTAAACTTTATTTCCATCATACACACTATTGAAACTTTATTTTAATCTGTAAACTGTTGAAACGATATTTTTCATTTACAACTAGTAGAACGCTGAGTCTAACTTGCAAAGTAGTAAATCTTACGATCTTGTCTTACAAACAGTTATACCTTTCTTTCTAGCATATAAACTGTCATACCCCTATTTCTAACATACAAGCAGTTAAAACTTTATTTCTAACTTACAAACAGATAAAACTTTATTCCTAACGTACACACTGTTGAAACTTTATTTTTCCGCTTGTAAACTGTTGAAACTTTGTTTTGTTTCTAACATATAAACAGATAAACTTTTATTTCTAACATACACACTGTTGAAACTTTATTTTTAACTTGTAAACGGTTGAAACTTTATTTCTAACACACACACACACATACACATACAAACAGTCGTAACTTTATTTCTAACGTGCACACTATTGAAACTTTATTCTAATCTGTAAACTGTTTTTCATTTACAACTAGTAGAATGCTGAGTCTAACTTGCAAACTAGTAAATCCTACGATCGTACTTTACAAACAGATAAAACTTTATTTCTAACGTAGACACTGTTGAAACCTTATTTTTAACTTGTAAACGGTTGAAACTTTATTAATAACGTACACACTATTGAAACTTTATTTTTAACTCTTAAACTGGTGAAACATTATTTCATTTCTGACATACAAGCAGATAAAACTTTATTCTTAACTTGTAAACTGGTGAAGCTTCATTTTATTTCTAACATACAAACAGATAAAACTTTATTCTTAACATACGCACTATTGAAACATTAGTTTAAACTTGCAAACTATTGAAACTTTATTTTTAACTTGTCAACGGTTGAAGCTTCGTTTTACTTCTAACATACAAACAGATAAAACATTATTCTTAACTTGTAAACTGATGAAACTTCATTCTATTTGTAATATACAAACAGATAAAACTGTATTCTTAACATACACACTATTGAAACTTTATTCTTAACTTGTAAACTATTGAAACTTTATTTTTAACTTGTAAACGGTTGAAACTTTGTTTGTAACGTACACATTATTGAAACTTTATTTTTAACTTTTAAACTGGTGAAACTTTATTTCATTTCTGACATACAAACAGATAGAACTTTATTCATAACATACGCACTATTGAAACATTAGTTTTAACTTGCAAACTATTGAAACTTTATTTTTAACTTGTCAACGGTTGAGACTTTGTTTTACTTCTAACATACAAACAGATAAAACTTTATTCTTAACTTGTAAACTGGTGAAACTTTATTTCATTTCTGACATACAAGCAGATAAAACTTTATTCATAACTTGTAAACTGGTGAAGCTTCATTTTATTTCTAACATACAAACAGATAGAACTTTATTCTTAACATACGCACTATTGAAATATTAGTTTTAACTTGCAAACTATTGAAACTTTATTTTTAACTCTTAAACTGGTGAAACTTTATTTCATTTCTGACATACAAGCAGATAAAACTTTATTCTTAACTTGTAAACTGGTGAAGCTTCATTTTATTTCTAACATACAAACACATAAAACTTTATTCTTAACATACGTACTATTGAAACATTAGTTTTAACTTGCAAACTATTGAAACTTTATTTTTAACTTGTTAACGGTTGAAACTTTGTTTTATTTCTAACATACAAACAGATAAAACTTTATTCTTAACTTGTAAACTGATGAAACTTCATTTTATTTCTAACATATAAACAGATAGAACTTTATTCTTAACTTGTAAACTGGAGAAACGTCATTCTATTTCTAACATATAAACAGATAGAACTTTATTCTGAACATGCACACTATTGAAACTTTAGTTTTAAACTGTAAACTATTGAAACTTTATTTTTAACTTGTAAACGGTTGAAACTTTGTTTTATTTCTATCATACAAACAGATAAAACTTTATTCTTAACATACGCACTATTGAAACATTAGTTTTAACTTGCAAACTATTGAAACTCTATTTTTAACTTCTTAACGGTTGAAACTTTGTTTTATTTCTAACATACAAACAGATGGAACTTTATTCTTAACTTGTAAACTGATGAAACTTCATTTTATTTCTAACATATAAACAGATAGAACTTTATTCTTAACTTGTAAACTGGTGAAACTTCATTCTATTTCTAATATATAAACAGATAGAACTTTATTCTTAACATGCACACTATTGAAACTTTAGTTTTAACCTTTAAACTATTGAAACTTTATTTTTAACTTGTAAACGGTTGAAACTTTGTTTTATTTCTAACATACAAACAGATAGAACTTTATTCTTAACTTGTAAACTTAAACATATAGAACTTTATTCGTAACTTGTAAACTGGTGAAACTTCATTCTATTTCTAACATATAAACAAATAGAACTTTATTTCTAACGTACACACTATTGAAACTTTATTCTTAACTTGTAAACTATTGAAACTTTATTCTTAACTTGTAAACTGATGAAACTTCATTCTATTTCTAACATATAAACAGATAGAACTTTATTTCTAACATACAAACAGATAGAACTTTATTCTTAACTTGTAAACTGGTGAAACTTCATTCTATTTCTAACATATAAACAGATAGAACTTTATTCTTAACATACACACTGTTGAAACTTTATTTTTAACTCTTAAACTGGTGAAGCTTTATTTCATTTCTGACATACAAGCAGAAAAAACTTTATTCTTAACTTGTAAACTGGTGAAACTTCATTCTATTTCTAATATACAAACAGATAAAACTTTACTCTTAACATACACACTATTGAAACTTTATTTTTAACTTGTAAACGGTTGAAACTTTGTTTCTAACGTACACATTATTGAAACTTTATTTTTAACTCTTAAACTGGTGAAACTTTATTTCATTTCTGACATACAAGCAGATAAAACTTTATTCTTAACTTGTAAACTGGTGAAGCTTCATTTTATTTCTAACATACAAACACATAAAACTTTATTCTTAACATAAGCACTATTGAAACATTAGTTTTAACTTGCAAACTATTGAAACTTTATTTTTAACTTGTTAACGGTTGAAACTTTGTTTTATTTCTAACATACAAACAGATAAACTTTATTCTTAACTTGTAAACTGATGAAACTTCATTTTATTTCTAACATATAAAAGGATAGAACTTTATTCTTAACTTGTAAACTGGAGAAACGTCATTCTATTTCTAACATATAAACAGATAGAACTTTATTCTGAACATGCACACTATTGAAACTTTATTTTTAAACTGTAAACTATTGAAACTTTATTTTTAACTTGTAAACGGTTGAAACTTTGTTTTATTTCTATCATACTAACAGATAAAACTTTATTCTTAACATACGCACTATTGAAACATTAGTTTTAACTTGCAAACTATTGAAACTCTATTTTTAACTTCTTAACGGTTGAAACTTTGTTTTATTTCTAACATACAAACAGATGGAACTTTATTCTTAACTTGTAAAGTGATGAAACTTCATTTTATTTCTAACATATAAACAGATAGAACTTTATTCTTAACTTGTAAACTGGTGAAACTTCATTCTATTTCTAATATATAAACAGATAGAACTTTATTCTTAACATGCACACTATTGAAACTTTAGTTTTAACCTGTAAACTATTGAAACTTTATTTTTAACTTGTAAACGGTTGAAACTTTGTTTTATTTCTAACATACAAACAGATAGAACTTTATTCTTAACTTGTAAACTTAAACATATAGAACTTTATTCGTAACTTGTAAACTGGTGAAACTTCATTCTATTTCTAACATATCAACAAATAGAACTTTATTTCTAACGTACACACTATTGAAACTTTATTCTTAACTTGTAAACTATTGAAACTTTATTCTTAACTTGTAAACTGATGAAACATCATTCTATTTCTAACATATAAACAGATAGAACTTTATTTCTAACATACAAACAGATAGAACTTTATTCTTAACTTGTAAACTGGTGAAACTTCATTCTATTTCTAACATATAAACAGATAGAACTTTATTCTTAACAAACACACTGTTGAAACTTTATTTTTAACTCTTAAACTGGTGAAGCTTTATTTCATTTCTGACATACAAGCAGAAAAAACTTTATTCTTAACTTGTAAACTGGTGAAACTTCATTCTATTTCTAATATACAAACAGATAAAACTTTATTCTTAACATACACACTATTGAAACTTTATTCTTAACTTGTAAACTGGTGAAACTTCATTCTATTTCTAATATATAAACAGATAAAACTTTATTCTTAACATACGCACTATTGAAACATTAGTTTTAACTTGCAAACTATTGAAACTCTATTTTTATCTTCTTAACGGTTGAAACTTTGTTTTATTTCTAACATACAAACAGATAGAACTTTATTCTTAACTTGTAAACTGATGAAACTTCATTTTATTTCTAACATATAAACAGATAGAACTTTATTCTTAACTTGTAAACTGGTGAAACTTCATTCTATTTCTAATATATAAACAGATAGAACTTTATTCTTAACATGCACACTATTGAAACTTTAGTTTTAACCTTTAAACTATTGAAACTTTATTTTTAACTTGTAAACGGTTGAAACTTTGTTTCTAACGTACACATTATTGAAACTTTATTTTTAACTCTTAAACTGGTGAAACTTTATTTCATTTCTGACATACAAGCAGATAAAACTTTATTCTTAACTTGTAAACTGGTAAACCGTCATTTTATTTCTAACATACAAACAGATAGAACTTTATTCTTAACATACGCACTATTAAAACATTAGTTTTAACTTGCAAACTATTGAAACTTTATTTTTAACTCTTTAACTGTTGAAACTTTGTTTTATTTCTGACATACAAGCAGATAAAACTTTATTCTTAACTTGTAAACTGGTGAAGCTTCATTTTATTTCTACCATACAAACAGATAGAACTTTATTCTTAACTTGTAAACTGGTGAAACTTCATTCTATTTCTAACATATAAACAGATAGAACTTTATTCTGAACATGCACACTATTGAAACTTTATTTTTAACCTGTAAACTATTGAAACTTTATTTTTAACTTGTAAACGGTTGAAACTTTGTTTTATTTCTAACATACAAACAGATAGAACTTTATTCTTAACTTGTAAACTGATGAAACTTCATTTTATTTCTAACATATAAACAGATAGAACTTTATTCTTAACTTGTAAACTGGTGAAACTTCATTCTATTTCTAATATATAAACAGATAAAACTTTATTCTTAACATACGCACTATTGAAACATTAGTTTTAACTTGCAAACTATTGAAACTCTATTTTTAACTTCTTAACGGTTGAAACTTTGTTTTATTTCTAACATACAAACAGATAGAACTTTATTCTTAACTTGTAAACTGATGAGACTTCATTTTATTTCTAACATATAAACAGATAGAACTTTATTCTTAACTTGTAAACTGGTGAAACTTCATTCTATTTCTAATATATAAACAGATAGAACTTTATTCTTAACATGCACACTATTGAAACTTGAATTTTAACCTTTAAACTATTGAAACTTTATTTTTAACTTGTAAACGGTTGAAACTTTGTTTTATTTCTAACATACAAACAGATAGAACTTTATTCTTAACTTGTAAACTTAAACATATAGAACTTTATTCGTAACTTGTAAACTGGTGAAACTTCATTCTATTTCTAACATATAAACAAATAGAACTTCATTTCTAACGTACACACTATTGAAACTTTATTCTTAACTTGTAAACTATTGAAACTTTATTCTTAACTTGTAAACTGATGAAACTTCATTCTATTTCTAACATATAAACAGATAGAACTTTATTTCTAACATACAAACAGATAGAACTTTATTCTTAACTTGTAAACTGGTGAAGCTTCATTTTATTTCTAACATATAAACAGATAGAACTTTATTCTGAACATGCACACTGTTGAAACTTTATTTTTAACCTGTAAACTATTGAAACTTTATTTTTAACTTGTAAACGGTTGAAACTTTGTTTTATTTCTAACATACAAACAGATAGAACTTTATTCTTAACTTGTAAACTGATGAAACTTCATTTTATTTCTAACATGTAAACAGATAGAACTTTATTCTTAACTTGTAAACTGGTGAAACTTCATTCTATTTCTAATATATAAACAGATAGAACTTTATTCTTAACATGCACACTATTGAAACTTTAGTTTTAACCTGTAAACTATTGAAACTTTATTTTTAACTTGTAAACGGTTGAAACTTTGTTTTATTTCTAACATACAAACAGATAGAACTTTATTCTTAACTTGTAAACTTAAACATACAGAACTTTATTCGTAACTTGTAAACTGGTGAAACTTCATTCTATTTCTAACATATAAACAAATAGAACTTCATTTCTAACGTACACACTATTGAAACTTTATTCTTAACTTGTAAACTATTGAAACTTTATTCTTAACTTGTAAACTGATGAAACTTCATTCTATTTCTAACATATAAACAGATAGAACTTTATTTCTAACATACAAACAGATAGAACTTTATTCTTAACTTGAAAACTGGTGAAACTTCATTCTATTTCTAACATATAAACAGATAGAACTTTATTCTTAACATACACACTGTTGAAACTTTATTTTTAACTCTTAAACTGGTGAAGCTTTATTTCATTTCTGACATACAAGCAGAAAAAACTTTATTCTTAACTTGTAAACTGGTGAAACTTCATTCTATTTCTAATATACAAACAGATAGAACTTTATTCTTAACATACACACTATTGAAACTTTATTTTTAACTTGTAAACGGTTGAAACTTTGTTTCTAACGTACACATTATTGAAACTTTATTTTTAACTCTTAAACTGGTGAAACTTTATTTCATTTCTGACATACAAGCAGATAAAACTTTATTCTTAACTTGTAAACTGGTGAAGCTTCATTCTATTTCTAACATATAAACAGATACAATTTTATTTCTAACATACAAACAGATAGAACTTTATTCTTAACTTGTAAACTGGTGAAACTTCATTCTATTTCTAACATATAAACAGATAGAACTTTATTCTTAACATACACACTGTTGAAACTTTATTTTTAACTCTTAAACTGGTGAAGCTTTATTTCATTTCTGACATACAAGCAGAAAAAACTTTATTCTTAACTTGTAAACTGGTGAAACTTCATTCTATTTCTAATATACAAACAGATAAAACTTTATTCTTAACATACACACTATTGAAACTTTATTTTTAACTTGTAAACGGTTGAAACTTTGTTTCTAACGTACACATTATTGAAACTTTATTTTTAACTCTTAAACTGGTGAAACTTTATTTCATTTCTGACATACAAGCAGATAAAACTTTATTCTTAACTTGTAAACTGGTGAAGCTTCATTTTATTTCTAACATACAAACAGATAGAACTTTATTCTTAACATACGCACTATTGAAACATTAGTTTTAACTTGCAAACTATTGAAACTTTATTTTTAACTCTTTAACTGGTGAAACTTTGTTTTATTTCTGACATACAAGCAGATAAAACTTTATTCTTAACTTGTAAACTGGTGAAGCTTCATTTTATTTCTAACATACAAACAGATAGAACTTTATTCTTAACTTGTAAACTGGTGAAACTTCATTCTATTTCTAACATATAAACAGATAGAACTTTATTCTGAACATGCACACTATTGAAACTTTATTTTTAACCTGTAAACTATTGAAACTTTATTTTTAACTTGTAAACGGTTGAAACTTTGTTTTATTTCTAACATACAAACAGATAGAACTTTATTCTTAACTTGTAAACTGATGAAACTTCATTTTATTTCTAACATATAAACAGATAGAACTTTATTCTTAACTTGTAAACTGGTGAAACTTCATTCTATTTCTAATATATAAACAGATAAAACTTTATTCTTAACATACGCACTATTGAAACATTAGTTTTAACTTGCAAACTATTGAAACTCTATTTTTAACTTCTTAACGGTTGAAACTTTTTTTTATTTCTAACATACAAACAGATAGAACTTTATTCTTAACTTGTAAACTGATGAAACTTCATTTTATTTCTAACATATAAACAGATAGAACTTTATTCTTAACTTGTAAACTGGTGAAACTTCATTTTATTTCTAATATATAAACAGATAGAACTTTATTCTTAACATGCACACTATTGAAACTTTAGTTTTAACCTTTAAACTATTGAAACTTTATTTTTAACTTGTAAACGGTTGAAACTTTGTTTTATTTCTAACATACAAACAGATAGAACTTTATTCTTAACTTGTAAACTTAAACATACAGAACTTTATTCGTAACTTGTAAACTGGTGAAACTTCATTCTATTTCTAACATATAAACAAATAGAACTTCATTTCTAACGTACACACTATTGAAACTTTATTCTTAACTTGTAAACTATTGAAACTTTATTCTTAACTTGTAAACTGATGAAACTTCATTCTATTTCTAACATATAAACAGATAGAACTTTATTTCTAACATACAAACAGATAGAACTTTATTCTTAACTTGCAAACTGGTGAAACTTCATTCTATTTCTAACATATAAACAGATAGAACTTTATTCTTAACATACACACTGTTGAAACTTTATTTTTAACTCTTAAACTGGAGAAGCTTTATTTCATTTCTGACATACAAGCAGAAAAAACTTTATTCTTAACTTGTAAACTGGTGAAACTTCATTCTATTTCTAATATACAAACAGATAGAACTTTATTCTTAACATACACACTATTGAAACTTTATTTTTAACTTGTAAACGGTTGAAACTTTGTTTCTAACGTACACATTATTGAAACTTTATTTTTAACTCTTAAACTGGTGAAACTTTATTTCATTTCTGACATACAAGCAGATAAAACTTTATTCTTAACTTGTAAACTGGTGAAGCTTCATTCTATTTCTAACATATAAACAGATAGAACTTTATTTCTAACATACAAACAGATAGAACTTTATTCTTAACTTGTAAACTGGTGAAACTTCATTCTATTTCTAACATATAAACAGATAGAACTTTATTCTTAACATACACACTGTTGAAACTTTATTTTTAACTCTTAAACTGGTAAAGCTTTATTTCATTTCTGACATACAAGCAGAAAAAACTTTATTCTTAACTTGTAAACTGGTGAAATTTCATTCTATTTCTAATATACAAACAGATAAAACTTTATTCTTAACATACACACTATTGAAACTTTATTTTTAACTTGTAAACGGTTGAAACTTTGTTTCTAACGTACACATTATTGAAACTTTATTTTTAACTCTTAAACTGGTGAAACTTTATTTCATTTCTGACATACAAGCAGATAAAACTTTATTCTTAACTTGTAAACTGGTGAAGCTTCATTTTATTTCTAACATACAAACAGATAGAACTTTATTCTTAACATACGCACTATTGAAACATTAGTTTTAACTTGCAAACTATTGAAACTTTATTTTTAACTCTTTAACTGGTGAAACTTTATTTCATTTCTGACATACAAGCAGATAAAACTTTATTCTTAACTTGTAAACTGGTGAAGCTTCATTTTATTTCTAACATACAAACAGATAGAACTTTATTCTTAACTTGTAAACTGGTGAAACTTCATTCTATTTCTAACATATAAACAGATAGAACTTTATTCTGAACATGCACACTATTGAAACTTTATTTTTAACCTGTAAACTATTGAAACTTTATTTTTAACTTGTAAACGGTTGAAACTTTGTTTTATTTCTAACATACAAACAGATAGAACTTTATTCTTAACTTGTAAACTGATGAAACTTCATTTTATTTCTAACATAAAAACAGATAGAACTTTATTCTTAACTTGTAAACTGGTGAAACTTCATTCTATTTCTAATTTATAAACAGATAAAACTTTATTCTTAACATACGCACTATTGAAACATTAGTTTTAACTTGCAAACTATTGAAACTCTATTTTTAACTTCTTAACGGTTGAAACTTTTTTTTATTTCTAACATACAAACAGATAGAACTTTATTCTTAACTTGTAAACTGATGAAACTTCATTTTATTTCTAACATATAAACAGATAGAACTTTATTCTTAACTTGTAAACTGGTGAAACTTCATTCTATTTCTAATATATAAACAGATAGAACTTTATTCTTAACATGCACACTATTGAAACTTTAGTTTTAACCTTTAAACTATTGAAACTTTATTTTTAACTTGTAAACGGTTGAAACTTTGTTTTATTTCTAACATACAAACAGATAGAACTTTATTCTTAACTTGTAAACTTAAACATATAGAACTTTATTCGTAACTTGTAAACTGGTGAAATTTCATTCTATTTCTAACATATAAACAAATAGAACTTCATTTCTAACGTACACACTATTGAAACTTTATTCTTAACTTGTAAACTATTGAAACTTTATTCTTAATTTGTAAACTGATGAAACTTCATTCTATTTCTAACATATAAACAGATAGAACTTTATTCTTAACATGCACACTATTGAAACTTTAGTTTTAACCTTTAAACTATTGAAACTTTATTTTTAACTTGTAAACGGTTGAAACTCTGTTTTATTTCTAACATACAAACAGATAAAACTTTATTCTTAACTTGTAAACTTAAACATATAGAACTTTATTCGTAACTTGTAAACTGGTGAAACTTCATTCTATTTCTAACATATAAACAAATAGAACTTCATTTCTAACGTACACACTATTGAAACTTTATTCTTAACTTGTAAACTATTGAAACTTTATTCTTAACTTGTAAACTGATGAAACTTCATTCTATTTCTAACATATAAACAGATAGAACTTTATTTCATTTCTGACATACAAGCAGATAAAACTTTATTCTTAACTTGTAAACTGGTGAAGCTTCATTTTATTTCTAACATACAAACAGATAGAACTTTATTCTTAACTTGTAAACTGGTGAAACTTCATTCTATTTCTAACATATAAACAGATAGAACTTTATTCTGAACATGCACACTATTGAAACTTTATTTTTAACCTGTAAACTATTGAAACTTTATTTTTAACTTGTAAACGGTTGAAACTTTGTTTTATTTCTAACATACAAACAGATAGAACTTTATTCTTAACTTGTAAACTGATGAAACTTCATTTTATTTCTAACATATAAACAGATAGAACTTTATTCTTAACTTGTAAACTGGTGAAACTTCATTTTATTTCTAACATACAAACACATAAAACTTTATTCTTAACATACGCACTATTGAAACATTAGTTTTAACTTGCAAACTATTGAAACTCTAATTTAACTTCTTAACGGTTGAAACTTTGTTTTATTTCTAACATACAAACAGATAGAACTTTATTCTTAACTTGTAAACTGATGAAACTTCATTTTATTTCTAACATATAAACAGATAGAACTTTATTCTTAACTTGTAAACTGGTGAAACTTCATTCTATTTCTAATATATAAACAGATAGAACTTTATTCTTAACATGCACACTATTGAAACTTTAGTTTTAACCTTTAAACTATTGAAACTTTATTTTTAACTTGTAAACGGTTGAAACTTTGTTTTATTTCTAACATACAAACAGATAGAACTTTATTCTTTACTTGTAAACTTAAACATATAGAACTTTATTCGTAACTTGTAAACTGGTGAAACTTCATTCTATTTCTAACATATAAACAAATAGAACTTCATTTCTAACGTACACACTATTGAAACTTTATTCTTAACTTGTAAACTATTGAAACTTTATTCTTAACTTGTAAACTGGTGAAACTTCATTCTATTTCTAACATATAAACAGATAGAACTTTATTCTTAACATACACACTGTTGAAACTTTATTTTTAACTCTTAAACTGGTGAAGCTTTATTTCATTTCTGACATACAAGCAGAAAAAACTTTATTCTTAACTTGTAAACTGGTGAAACTTCATTCTATTTCTAATATACAAACAGATAGAACTTTATTCTTAACATACACACTGTTGAAACTTTATTTTTAACTTGTAAACGGTTGAAACTTTGTTTCTAACGTACACATTATTGAAACTTTATTTTTAACTCTTAAACTGGTGAAACTTTATTTCATTTCTGACATACAAGCAGATAAAACTTTATTTTTAACTTGTAAACTGGTGAAGCTTCATTTTATTTCTAACATACAAACAGATAGAACTTTATTCTCAACTTGTAAACTGGTGAAACTTCATTCTATTTCTAACATATAAACAGATAGAACTTTATTCTGAACATGCACACTATTGAAACTTTATTTTTAACCTGTAAACTATTGAAACTTTATTCTTAACTTGTAAACGGTTGAAACTTTGTTTTATTTCTAACATACAAACAGATAGAACTTTATTCTTAACTTGTAAACTGATGAAACTTCATTTTATTTCTAACATATAAACAGATAGAACTTTATTCTTAACTTGTAAACTGGTGAAACTTCATTCTATTTCTAATATATAAACAGATAGAACTTTATTCTTAACATGCACACTATTGAAACTTTAGTTTTAACCTGTAAACTATTGAAACTTTATTTTTAACTTGTAAACGGTTGAAACTTTGTTTTATTTCTAACATACAAACAGATAGAACTTTATTCTTAACTTGTAAACTTAAACATATAGAACTTTATTCGTAACTTGTAAACTGGTGAAACTTCATTCTATTTCTAACATATAAACAAATAGAACTTTATTTATAACGTACACACTATTGAAACTTTATTCTTAACTTGTAAACTATTGAAACTTTATTCTTAACTTGTAAACTGATGAAACTTCATTTTATTTCTAACATATAAACAGATAGAACTTTATTCTTAGCTTGTAAACTGGTGAAACTTCATTCTATTTCTAACATATAAACAGATAGAACTTTATTTCTGACATACAAACAGATAGAACTTTATTCTTAACTTGTAAACTGGTGAAACTTCATTCTATTTCTAACATATAAACAGATAGAACTTTATTCTTAACATACACACTGTTGAAACTTTATTTTTAACTCTTAAACTGGTGAAGCTTTATTTCATTTCTGACATACAAGCAGAAAAAACTTTATTCTTAACTTGTAAACTGGTGAACCTTCATTTTTATTTCTAACATATAAACAGATAGAACTTTATTCTTAACATACACACTATTGAAACTTCATTTTATTTCTAACATAAAAACAAATAGAACTTTATTCTCAACTTGTAAACTGGTGAAACTTCATTCTATTTCTAATATATAAACAGATAGAACTTTATTCTTAACATGCACACTATTGAAACTTTATTCTTAACTTGTAAACTATTGAAACTTTATTTTTAACTTGTAAACGGTTGAAACTTTGTTTTATTTCTAACATACAAACAGATAGAACTTTATTCTTAACTTGTAAACTTAAACATATAGAACTTTATTCGTAACTTGTAAACTGGTGAAACTTCATTCTATTTCTAACATATAAACAAATAGAATTTTATTTATAACGTACACACTATTGAAACTTTATTCTTAACTTGTAAACTATTGAAACTTTATTCTCAACTTGTAAACTGATGAAACTTCACTTTATTTCTAACATATAAACGGATAGAACTTTATTCTTAGCTTGTAAACTGGTGAAACTTCATTCTATTTCTAACATATAAACAGATAGAATTTTATTTCTAACATACAAACAGATAGAACTTTATTCTTAACTTGTAAACTGGTGAAACTTCATTCTATTTCTAACATATAAACAGATAGAACTTTATTTCTAACATACAAACAGATAGAACTTTATTCTTAACTTGTAAACTGGTGAAACATCATTCTATTTCTAACATATAAACAGATAGAACTTTATTCTTAACATACACACTATTGAAACTTTATTTTTAACTCTTAAACTGGTGAAGCTTTATTTCATTTCTGACATACAAGCAGAAAAAACTTTATTCTTAACTTGTAAACTGGTGAACCTTCATTTTTAATTCTAACATATTAAGAGATAGAACTTTATTCTTAACATTCACACTATTGAAACTTCATTTTTAACTTTTAAACGGTTGAAACTTTATTTTTAACTTGTAGACTGTTGAAACTTTATTTCTAACTGGCAAACTGTTGAAATGATATCTTTCATTTACAAATAGTAGAACGCTTTGTCCAACTTGTAAACTAGTAAATCTTGTTCGTCATCGAATCTGACTATTTAAATCTTCATCATGGAAATTAATGTTCCACAGTCGGAGTAAAAGTTTGAGATGATACACTCCTGGCAAACTAACTCATGAAATAGCTTTGCTGTGATACATTTCTATCTGTAAACATATGGTAATGTTAAAGTGAATCTAAAACTTTTCAGCTTATTAATTGTTCATCGTTGCATCAACGCTTTAACTCGTGAAACAGTTATAATTTTATTTTTAATTTACACTTAGTCTAACTTGTAAACTAGTAAATCTTGCGATCTTATTTTTACAAACAGTTACACCTTTATTTCTAACATATACACTATTGAAACTTTATTTCTAACTTGTAAACTCTTGAAACTTTATTTTGATATACAAACAGCTAAAACTTTATTTCTAACGCATACACTATTGAAACTTTATTTCTAACTTGTAAACTCTTGAAACTTTATTTTGATATACAAACAGCTAAAACTTTATTTCTAACGTATACACCATTGAAACTTAATTTCTAACTTGTAAACTCTTGAAACAGTTATAATTTTATTTTTAGTTTATACTTAGTCTAACTTGTAAACTAGTAAATCTTGCGATCTTATTTTTACAAACAGTTACACCTTTATTTCTAACGCATACACTATTGAAACTTTATTTCTAACTTGTAAATCTTATGACACTTCATATGGGTGATGATGGTAGATGAAATAGTGTTAAATAAAATTAAGATGGCTTACACTTCTGATACAGGGATAGCAATCGACTGCGATCCATGTGTAAAGAGCCTGTTAGACTACGGATGGGCTTAAGTGGATGATTTAACCATGTATACTTTTTCATTTGGAAATAGTAGCACGCTTAGTCTAACTTGTAAATCTTAAAACATTTCATATGGACGATGATGATAGATGAAATAGTGTCAAATAAAATTAAGATAGCTTACACTTCTGATACAGGGATAGCAATCGACTGCGATCCATGTGTAAAGAGCTTGTTAGACTACGGAAGAGAGAAGTGTGTTATGTTGCATGTGGCGCGTGAGTGTCCTCCCATTTCATTCCATTCATCAATTCGTCTCATTGATAGAGACAGGTAGAACTCATGGTTCTCATAACGTATGCAATGGAAAGTTTTAGGCAACCTTCGACAGTTGGCTAAATGACGCCCTGGCGCGAATGCATACTACGTTGAGACAGAGGCAATCACTTGCAAACATGACGCAGAGAGGTTTAACAAGATTGACCATTGCCGAATGTCCCTTGCGGTATACACAGCTACGGGTTTCACCGCCGCCCTTTACAGGAACGCCCGTCGAAAGGAAGTATTACATCGAACTTCATTTGCAACGTTCAAGTTGACTGATAGCAGATTCAACTTAATGATAGTATTCGCCAGTCCGAAGACTGCCCAGGGCAAACCGCGAGGAGGTTCTATCATGTCTTGCCCCATGGTGGCCCTTAAGAGAGCCGATGGTTCGTTCTCGGGGGGTGTGAATTTGACTATTGGCTGGAATAGTCAATGGGTATGACGGTTAGGTTGTCATAGACCCTATACCGCCGAGGTCGTACTGGTGCATCTGGCACCTTTCGGATGCGGGTGGTTTTAGGAGTCCACACCTCATCCGTCCAAACGATCCTCTTGATCTTCCCCTTCTTCTCATCCTCTTCATCCCACTCGTCGAGGATGACGAACTCGGGAATGGCGTTGTCTTTATCGATGAAGACGGGAATATTGTCGGCAGATGTCGCTTCCATCGTGAGTTCAAATTGAATGAGAAGCGCTATAATCTTCTGGCTTATATAGGGTTTTCAACAATGAATTGCTCAACAGCGAATCAGAATGCTTCAGGGATAGCAATCGACTGCATAATGTTCAAGTTGACTGATAGCAGATTCAACTTAATGATAGTATTCGCCAGTCCGAAGACTCCCCAGGGCAAACCGCGTGGAGGTTCTATCATGTCTTGCCCCATGGTGGCCCTTAAGAGAGCCGATGGTTCGTTCTCGGGAGTAACGTCATCTTACACCCTACCAATTCTTCTGAGAGAGACTTTGACTCTCTCTTTGGTAGCACTGTCGACTTCCACGCTAATTGGCACGTGACTAAAAAGTGGAATGTAGCGCCATTCCGTTGGATTGACAGCAGTTGCTGTCATCGGATTGCCAATCCGAGCAAGATTATTAAAAACTCTGTCTTGCTCCTTTAGCCTGACAAACTCCTCAAATAAATTTCGCGACCTTAACTGCGGTCCGCGAGGAGAGCTGACTTGACTGTTCGGCGTCTGCATGATTGAAATGAAATGAAATGAGAGGCAGTGGTTTATATACCCCTCTAACGCGACGCAACGTTCAAGTTGACTGATAGCAGATTCAACTTAATGATAGTATTCGCCAGTCCGAAGACTGCCCAGGGCAAACCGCGTGGAGGTTCTATCATGTCTTGCCCCTAGGTGGCCCTTAAGAGAGCCGATGGTTCGTTCTCGGGAGTGACGTGATGGGGTGGTGAAGGCGGGCAAAGATCTGCAATGAAAATGATATGTATTAGAATAGGATATACTATCTTATTTACTTTTTCACTTACCAAGTTAGCCATCCTTTGGCAGTCTCGCGCGCTTCCGAATAGAAAATTTGTGCAGATGGCCGCGCATTCTCAGGCTGGCATGGAGACATTTTTTCGTTGGATGGCCATTATAACATATTATTGACTCGTCCAGATTTTGATTCACGAGTACTTCGCCGGCCAAATGATTATCCCGAATAGGGATGTGAAACTCAAACAAACGATCCTCATTCACACGTTCCCACTCATCCCTCATGCGCTCCAACTTCTCATACGCCTGCCTCTCATCACCCCGCCGAGCCACAGTCCTCTCCAACTCAACATTCCTCGCTCTCAACACACTCATCTCCTTCATCATCTCCTCAAACTTCGCTTCTGCATCTCTCATTCTTCTCTCCGCAGCACTCGCCCTCTTCTCACACTCATCATTCTTCTCTTCCAACTCTCGCGTCTTATTCTTCAAATCAGTCACACTACGCCTCATTCTAATATTTTCATCCGCTACCTCCTTCGACTTCAGTTCCTTCTTTTTCAACTCATCCAACTCCTTCACAACTTCATCCTTCACTTTCTTCAAACTCTCATACTTATTAACCAACAAATCATGCGCCATCTGCTGCGAAACATGCCTCTTCTCTTCATCCTTCAACCACCTCGCCGACTGCACACGAATCCCACCACTCTTCACTTTTGGGGAAGATGAGCTCTTCGGGGGGTCGGTGATCACAATGTTTGACACCTCCGACGACGAAGAGCTCAACTTCCTCACACGCTTCCTCACACGCTCCCTATCTAAATCCACATCATCCTCATCATCACTCTCAAGCACTCTCTTTCGCCCAATCTCAGCCTCCAACGACGCAACCGCTCTCGCCAACTCATCATTCTCAACAACATTCTCAACCTTACCCTCTCGCTCGACCGCCAACATTCGCTCCCTCTCTTCCACAATCAACTGCGTAAATCTCAAATCACTCACTAAACCACCACTACTGTCAGCATGCACTCTGTAGAAACGCGCCTCATCCTCATCACCCTTCAGCACTCTACACTTCACACACGCAACCCTATTCAAGATAATCATGTGGCCGGTGCCCGCCTTCTTCACATGCGCCTTGGCGTCCGCACTGCGATTAATTCGCCCACATGAGCACATTTTGATGTGATATTTACGATTCTTATCGTTTGCCATGCCTGATTTATTGTTAACTGTAAGATAATGAAATTTGTATAAGTTTGGAATCATGTAGTACAGTCATATTCCTAAAGTATTACACTTAGTCAGGAATGATAGATTTGAGTGTAGTGAGTGGCACTCGATCCCGTCGACAGCCCGAAGGCCTTGTACTGATCACTAGGGAAGTGAGAGATCTTCCCCGATACCCGCTCTTTACAGCTGAAGACATCATTGTCACTGCCCCGAAGTGGTAACAGGAACGCCGAGTCAAAGGTAGTGATCAGTAGCTGGGATCTAACCCCTCAAAGCTGCCTTAGACTTAGTTAAATTTGAAATCTGATAGCAGATTTGAACTCAGGATACTTGAAAACCTTAGTCTATATGTTAAAACTTTGAAAAAACTGAAAATTAAGAATTTTTAAAAAATTCCGCATTTTACTACTCATACTACTTTTAAAAAATTTTATCAGTAGTAAAGACACTATCAAACTCTATCATACAAACTTTGAAGTAAGAAGATAGCTTGCCTACTTCAAAAGATAGAGTCCTTTGAAACACCCGATATCGGGAGCTCAGAGCGACGACCGTCGCTTACCTCGTCTTTCGATGAACTGATCAGACTTACGTTGTCGGGGGTTTATATATGCTCGGAAGAAAACTTAAAATGGCTCTATCTCCGAAAGTATTCATCGTAGCGACATGCGGTTTGTTGCAAACGATTCGTCTCATCATTCTCTATCATATGACACCTGAACCATTCTGATATGACCACGGGAAGTTGGTCCGTCAGCACATGTCCATGTAACATGCCACAAGTGAAAAAATTCCTAAGTGTGAGAGCTCCAGTGTGGTGAAAATTTTGAAATATTTAAAACTTCCGAATTTCGACCTGGGACCTTTACCAAAACATTTTTCACGGACCCCCCCTCCCCCCCTCGTTCAGAGGAATTTGATGAAAAATGTTTTGGTGACGGTCCCAGGTCGAAATTCCACACTTTGGAAAATTTTCAAAATTTTACCCATACAAAGCCACTCTGACACTTAGGATTTTTTCAGGTGAGCGAGCACCGACCTAAAATCTTGTAACCGCTCTAACTTTTGAACGAAGACAGATATGAACAAGCCGTTTCTTTCACTGAATTTGTCTCACTCTTAGCTTTCAAACGAGCTATGGCACGACAAAATCCGTCCACTAGAAGCCAAGATTGAAGCTAGCTGTCCAGAGGGGGGGAGGTCAGTGAAATTTGATGAAAAATGTTTTGGTGACGGTCCCAGGTCGAAATTCCACACTTTGGAAAATTTTCAAAATTTTACCCATACAAAGCCACTCTGACACTTAGGATTTGTTCAGGTGAGCGAGCTCCGACCTAAAATCTTGTAACCGCTCTAACTTATTGATGGTGGTATTAAAAAGGCTAATTCTTATAAGAACATTAATAAAACAGATGAAAATAAAAAGTCATTGTTGCCGTTCGTAGCGGAATATAATCCCAACAACCCGAAGATATTTAGTGAAATAATACAACCTGCCACAGAAAGTTTGAAACTCAGCAACACGTTTAAAGATTATAAACTGAAATTATCATATAAGCAACCAAAATCATTACTGTCACTATTCAAAAAAAAGCAAAGTATCATAGGTGTGGAAAAATGTGACGACAAACGATGTAAATGCTGCCTCCAACTACTAACTGGAAAAGAATTTACAATAAATGGTGAGAAATACTCAATAAGAGCTAATATGAGCTGCCATTCATCAAATATCATTTATATGCTCAAGTGCAATGGCTGTTCGGATTTCTATATTGGGCAGTCTGGCGACCATCTAAAGAACCGGATGACTGTTCATAGACAGCACGCAAATCATCCCATGAGTGCTCCACTAAATGTCAGCAAACACATATCTAGGTGTGCCAAAGATATTGCTGACCCTAAATTCATGGTGCTCCCATTGTATCAACTACATTATAGTTCATGTAAAGCGGAGAGGGAAAGGCATGAACGAAAATTCATTTTGAAATTTAAGCCTTCCCTTAACGCTAGTAGATAGTGTGATATTTTTGTTTTGATATCATTTAGCATAATTTGTCTGACGAGATGGACAAGTACTCCATCGAAAGCGCTAGCCAATAAATTATTTAAATTTATTTCTCATTGACCTATTGGCTTACTTTATTGATTTATACCTATCTACTCTACCATTTACTTATTTTTATCGAATATATATATATAAATATATAAATATGAAATGTTCCACCCTGCCCCACCTCATATGTCATTTCATTAGAATGTGAAAATATATCTACAGATAATCGTTTTTGATGGATTGAAGGGACCAGGGCCTACAGCAATCGTCGGGCTAGGCATTTGGAGGGGCTGTGACAGCCATAGAACTTCTGTCACAACAGTACATATCAATGCACAATCATATTCCGCGAAAGCTCATACGTGGGGCAGGGGCGTACATTTCTTATATATATATATATAAATATATAAATTCGGTTCACCATTGACCTACTTGCTTAATTTGTAAAACGAAGACAAGGTCAATAAAGAAATATATTGAGGAGCTTTCGACTACGTCTTTATCAATTCAATAAACATCAGCTATCTAACAGAGCAATGCGAAGAGAAGGAAAACATTTTTGACAGCTTATCACAGAAAAATTTTAAAATGAAATGCAAACTGAATGCCATGATGAAAGTTAGACAAGATATCATGTTACATATTGTTATACATACTGTTATACATTACATTGATTCCAGGTCTTTTGGCTTTGATAAAATATCTCTCACAAATTTTGCGTTCGCAAACATTAGTGAAATTACGTTGTAAGATTTCTACTTTTATATCTTTGGCAGATGTAGGCAATCTACGTCTTGATAAAAATGTTGATAAACATGGCTGTTGTTATAATTAAGATGTTCTTGGATTCTCTTTCTCATGGTACATTGTGTTGCACCAATATAATTATCACTACATTTGTTACATGTGACCTTGTAAACAACATTTTTCAAATAACAAACATGACTATTATTACAAAGGCAAGACTTGCAAGAAATTGATTTTTTCTTTTTTATTAAAGATGGAATTTGAGACTAATATATATAAAAAATATATATATATATATTTCAGTCATAGTCGAACTAATTTCAGATATCTACAATTTAGTTTCAAGCAAAATATCTCTTGCTAAACACGGTTCATTTATGAATTCCATTAGGTTACTATGGTGAAATGTCTTTGATTTATCAAATTGGCCATACCCGGTTATGTCACATTGAAAATCCACAAGCAATTTTCATGTAATTCACTTTTGGGAACTAATTGATATTTCCATGTACATGTGTCAAATTGTACATAACATAAAGCTACACTTCTATGCAATGTTCAATTGAATAGGTTTCAATGATAGGATTTATTGCATTGCCTACACGTAAACTGTATAGCGCTCATATATCCGTTTGCATCAAACAAATTTGACGACACAGTTTGCTGATCAGTCCAGACAATAAGCTGGATCAATCATTTTATCGATGTCTATGATTTTATCAATCAAAATATTAGTCAGTTAACTTTAAGGCTATCATGATAATCACGCAACATGATGTGGTCAAAGATCCACTGTCATTGGCGGTGGTGGTTTAGATTTCACATGCTGCATAATTAGCCTTTTAATAATCAGTTACTGAAATTTTATTTATTCATGATACAAGCATAATCAATTTAATTTTCTCAGATCTTCCTACAATCAATTGCCCACTAATTAAATCAATAAAAAACAACATTTCTTTTACATCATAAATGCTGAAATTGTGTCACAAATTCTTTTAGAGCGTCTGATAACAAAACGTAAAAAGTAAAGGCTATAAAAGGTTCTTCAAGTCAAAAAAATCACATCTCCACTTGCATATTTTGTAAGTCCATGGTTCTTGAATGAAAAGACAACGAGTGATTAAAACAGCGAAGACAGTCCTGCAATCGTCACTTGGGTTACAGGATGATTCACCTCATCTTCCAGTCGAAGCATTCTTTGCTCACCAAGGGAAATTTCTCCAGCATTAACAGGTGGATTCCCGATCGCGGCTTTGACATGGTTCTTGATTTTGCTCCAGATGCTCTCGATGGGATCTAACATGCACGAATATGGAGAGGGTCGTAGAAACTCTACACCGGCGAATTCGTCGTCACAAAATACTTGCTCAAATCGACTATGACATGGAGCATTGTCCGAAATGACTACCACTGTGGTCACATCATGCCCGGCATTGTTCGAAGCCATTCATTGGCATCGCTAGCTTTAAAATTGCCGCGTCGTGTGGTGAAGCCAGTCAAACCAGTCGAATCCATTCCCCGATCGATGAGGTGCAGATTACGAACCTTAGAGTTCGGAAGTACAATTGCGGTTCGATCGCCTCGTCGAGACCAACCTTTAGTCCTTTTTCAAAAAACATTGAAATTTGTCTCGTGGACAAATATGATCTGCCTTCCGTCTCTCAACAAGTCGGCCATTTGGAAGCAACTGTAGCCTTTTGATCTTATTTTCATCACTATTCATTGTCTGCGGTTCTTTATGCAACTTTTTGAATGTCATGATGTGACCATATGGATTTGACCATCCAAATAATTGCCGACGGTGGAGACAGAAACCAGTGCATTAAATTAAATGGCGACTCCTTTCTGCAGCCTGTTGAAGAGTCTTCTGACTCAAAGTAAGTATATAAGGGTAACTTAAAGAATTTCTTCAATCAAAATAAGGTTTTCTTCAAACTATGATATCACACATTGAGTAAGCATATTAGGTGGAGTAGCAACTCAGCATTTATTAAATCCCCAATGTGTATACAGTTTCGATTTCATTAAATGAACATGTGTCGAGACCAGGCACCACCTGTGAGATATGCGAATTTTTACACTTTAGCAAAAATGTATACGAATTTGACTGATCATGATGGCAATAAGGAATAGTATTCCACAAATCCTCCATATCATGACCAATTGGAGAGGTAATGTAATTTGTTAAATTAGCAATTCGATGGGTTACCATCACAAAAGCTCAGCTTTAATGTACTAAGATTATATTCTTCTGTGTGATCACATCACAAACTACTTGCCACTGAAAGAACAAATCATCATAATCATAGAAACTGATCATTATTAACTTTAAAAGATGTAAATGTGTCCACACTACTATTGCTACTCAGATTCAAGAAATGACTCCTTATGAATCATCAAATCATGCTGCTGAAAATTGAATTAAAAACATGACATCTAAAGCAAGAAGCTCTCAACTATTCCTTGAAGACTTGCAGGGACTTGCATTATAATGCAGTTCATTGAGATTCAGTAACCTTGCGGTACTTTTCCAATTATCACCTTTATCAGCTATCAAAGGATTCGTTCTCTGTAAGCAAAGGAATGCTTTGAGTAACTGCCTCTCACCATCGGTTCACGGTCGCTATCATCGATGCTCAACGTTTCGGATAGATCGGTAGACATCTCGATATCAACTGATTGTGATAAATAATGATGGCTACCATTTAAAAAAATTGAAATCTTGCATAAAATGTTTCAAAAATGCAATCATTCAAATTGCGTGCATTGTCAAACATCGAAGAAGATATTTACATTATAAATGAAGACATCTGAAATATAAGTGACATTGGCTAAAATATAATGTAACTGACACTGTCTGAAATTAAAATGAAGATATCTGAAATACATCCGATATTGTCTGAAATATAATTTCCGAAATCAAATTGATGATATCTGAAATATAACTGATGCGTCTGAAATTAGAATGACTATGTTTGAAATAAAACTGGAAATGGTGTACACCATTTCCAGTTTAATTTCAGACGCACCGGTTATATTTCAGATATCATCAATTTAATTTCGGAAATTATATTTCAGACAGTATCAGATATATTTCAGAAATCTTCATTTTAATTTCAGACAATGTAACATTACATCATAGAATTTTTTGAAAGCAATGTGATTTGGAGGGCACGAGTAGTAAGAAAACGGCGAACACTCGACCGGCGCCCCCCCTCTGGAACGACAGAGTGTCGTGGTCGGCCGCCGTGGTGCTTCGGGTCTGACTCCCCCCCCTCTGGAACGACAGAGGTTGTAGTCTGTCGTGGTGTGCCGGCCAGGTGGGTCCACGTTCACAAACTGTTCGCTGACTCCCCCCCCTCTGCAACGACAGAGTGTGAGACTCGGGTGAGTTGGTCCGACCGCCTGGTTGACGTGGGCGACCGTCTAGGTTGACGTGGGCGACCGTCTAGGTTGACGTGGCCGACCGTCTAGGTTGTCGTGGGCGACCGTCTAGGTTGTCGTGGATGGTGAAATGGCTGCCAGATTCGGATTCAGCGTAAAATTCTGCATCTGTGGTGTGATTTCCAGCTCAATCGGCGAGAAAAAATTTTTCTTCAAAATTTTAACAGAGTTAGAATTTGGGACGTTTTGGTGTGTAGCGGCCAAACGAACCATCGGATGAGAAAACGGAGGCCGGATTCGGATTCAGCGTGAAATTCTGCATCGGTATGGTGAATTTGAACGCTATCGGAGAGAAAAAATTTTCGCTGACGTCCCCCCCCTCTGGACAGCTCGCTTCGATTTTGGCTTCCAGTGGACGGATTTTGTCGTGCCATAGCTCGTTTGAAAGCTAAGAGTGAGACACATTCACTGAAAGAATCGGCTTGTTCCTATCTGTCTTCGTTTAGATGTGAGACGCTATTTAAGATTTTGGGACATTGGCGAAAAACGACAGAGTTAGAATTTTGGACGTTTTGGGCTCTAGCTTCAAAACGAAGCATCGGATTGGAAAACGGATTTCAGATTTGGAATCAGCGTGAAATTCTCTATCTGTATGGTGAGTTTCAAGTCAATCGGCGAGAAAAAATTTTCAACATTTTTCGAAAAAACGACAGAGTTAGAATTTGGGACGTTTTGGTGTGTAGCGCCCAAACGAACCATCGGATGAGAAAACGGAGGCCGGATTCGGATTCAGCGTGAAATTCTGCATCGGTATGGTGAATTTGAACGCTATCGGAGAGAAAAAATTTTCGCTGACGTCCCCCCCCTCTGGACAGCTCGCTTCGATTTTGGCTTCCAGTGGACGGATTTTGTCGTGCCATAGCTCGTTTGAAAGCTAAGAGTGAGACACATTCACTGAAAGAATCGGCTTGTTCCTATCTGTCTTCGTTTAGATGTGAGACGCTATTTAAGATTTTGGGACATTGGCGAAAAACGACAGAGTTAGAATTTGGGACGTTTTGGGCTGTAGCTTCAAAACGAAGCATCGGATTGGAAAACGGATTTCAGATTTGGAATCAGCGTGAAATTCTCTATCTGTATGGTGAGTTTCAAGTCAATCGGCGAGAAAAAATTTTCAACATTTTTCGAAAAAACGACAGAGTTAGAATTTGGGACGTTTTGGTGTGTAGCGCCAAAACGAACCATCGGATGAGAAAACGGAGGCCAGATTCGGATTCAGCGTGAAATTCTGCATCGGTATGGTGAATTTGAACGCCATCGGAGAGAAAAAATTTTCGCTGACGTCCCCCCCCTCTGGACAGCTCGCTTCGATCTTGGCTTCTAGTGGACGGATTTTGTCGTGCCATAGCTCGTTTGAAAGCTAAGAGTGAGACAAATTCACTGAAAGAATCGGCTTGTTCCTATCTGTCTTCGTTTAGATGTGAGACGCCATTTAAGATTTTGGGACATTGGCGAAAAACGACAGAGTTAGAATTTGGGACGTTTTGGGCTGTAGCTTCAAAACGAAGCATCGGATTGGAAAACGGATTTCAGATTTGGAATCAGCGTGAAATTCTCTATCTGTATGGTGAGTTTCAAGTCAATCGGCGAGAAAAAATTTTCAACATTTTTCGAAAAAACGACAGAGTTAGAATTTGGGACGTTTTGGTGTGTAGCGCCAAAACGAACCATCGGATGAGAAAACGGAGGCCAGATTCGGATTCAGCGTGAAATTCTGCATCGGTATGGTGAATTTGAACGCCATCGGAGAGAAAAAATTTTCGCTGACGTCCCCCCCTCTGGACAGCTCGCTTCGATCTTGGCTTCTAGTGGACGGATTTTGTCGTGCCATAGCTCGTTTGAAAGCTAAGAGTGAGACAAATTCACTGAAAGAATCGGCTTGTTCCTATCTGTCTTCGTTTAGATGTGAGACGCCATTTAAGATTTTGGGACATTGGCGAAAAACGACAGAGTTAGAATTTGGGACGTTTTGGGCTGTAGCTTCAAAACGAAGCATCGGATTGGAAAACGGATTTCAGATTTGGAATCAGCGTGAAATTCTCTATCTGTATGGTGAGTTTCAAGTCAATCGGCGAGAAAAAATTTTCAACATTTTTCGAAAAAACGACAGAGTTAGAATTTGGGACGTTTTGGTGTGTAGCGCCAAAACGAACCATCGGATGAGAAAACGGAGGCCAGATTCGGATTCAGCGTGAAATTCTGCATCGGTATGGTGAATTTGAACGCCATCGGAGAGAAAAAATTTTCGCTGACGTCCCCCCCCTCTGGACAGCTCGCTTCGATCTTGGCTTCTAGTGGACGGATTTTGTCGTGCCATAGCTCGTTTGAAAGCTAAGAGTGAGACAAATTCACTGAAAGAATCGGCTTGTTCCTATCTGTCTTCGTTTAGATGTGAGACGCCATTTAAGATTTTGGGACATTGGCGAAAAACGACAGAGTTAGAATTTGGGACGTTTTGGGCTGTAGCTTCAAAACGAAGCATCGGATTGGAAAACGGATTTCAGATTTGGAATCAGCGTGAAATTCTCTATCTGTATGGTGAGTTTCAAGTCAATCGGCGAGAAAAAATTTTCAACATTTTTCGAAAAAACGACAGAGTTAGAATTTGGGACGTTTTGGTGTGTAGCGCCAAAACGAACCATCGGATGAGAAAACGGAGGCCAGATTCGGATTCAGCGTGAAATTCTGCATCGGTATGGTGAATTTGAACGCCATCGGAGAGAAAAAATTTTCGCTGACGTCCCCCCCCTCTGGACAGCTCGCTTCGATCTTGGCTTCTAGTGGACGGATTTTGTCGTGCCATAGCTCGTTTGAAAGCTAAGAGTGAGACAAATTCACTGAAAGAATCGGCTTGTTCCTATCTGTCTTCGTTTAGATGTGAGACGCCATTTAAGATTTTGGGACATTGGCGAAAAACGACAGAGTTAGAATTTGGGACGTTTTGGGCTGTAGCTTCAAAACGAAGCATCGGATTGGAAAACGGATTTCAGATTTGGAATCAGCGTGAAATTCTCTATCTGTATGGTGAGTTTCAAGTCAATCGGCGAGAAAAAATTTTCAACATTTTTCGAAAAAACGACAGAGTTAGAATTTGGGACGTTTTGGTGTGTAGCGCCAAAACGAACCATCGGATGAGAAAACGGAGGCCAGATTCGGATTCAGCGTGAAATTCTGCATCGGTATGGTGAATTTGAACGCCATCGGAGAGAAAAAATTTTCGCTGACGTCCCCCCCTCTGGACAGCTCGCTTCGATCTTGGCTTCTAGTGGACGGATTTTGTCGTGCCATAGCTCGTTTGAAAGCTAAGAGTGAGACAAATTCACTGAAAGAATCGGCTTGTTCCTATCTGTCTTCGTTTAGATGTGAGACGCCATTTAAGATTTTGGGACATTGGCGAAAAACGACAGAGTTAGAATTTGGGACGTTTTGGGCTGTAGCTTCAAAACGAAGCATCGGATTGGAAAACGGATTTCAGATTTGGAATCAGCGTGAAATTCTCTATCTGTATGGTGAGTTTCAAGTCAATCGGCGAGAAAAAATTTTCAACATTTTTCGAAAAAACGACAGAGTTAGAATTTGGGACGTTTTGGTGTGTAGCGCCAAAACGAACCATCGGATGAGAAAACGGAGGCCAGATTCGGATTCAGCGTGAAATTCTGCATCGGTATGGTGAATTTGAACGCCATCGGAGAGAAAAAATTTTCGCTGACGTCCCCCCCCTCTGGACAGCTCGCTTCGATCTTGGCTTCTAGTGGACGGATTTTGTCGTGCCATAGCTCGTTTGAAAGCTAAGAGTGAGACAAATTCACTGAAAGAATCGGCTTGTTCCTATCTGTCTTCGTTTAGATGTGAGACGCCATTTAAGATTTTGGGACATTGGCGAAAAACGACAGAGTTAGAATTTGGGACGTTTTGGGCTGTAGCTTCAAAACGAAGCATCGGATTGGAAAACGGATTTCAGATTTGGAATCAGCGTGAAATTCTCTATCTGTATGGTGAGTTTCAAGTCAATCGGCGAGAAAAAATTTTCAACATTTTTCGAAAAAACGACAGAGTTAGAATTTGGGACGTTTTGGTGTGTAGCGCCAAAACGAACCATCGGATGAGAAAACGGAGGCCAGATTCGGATTCAGCGTGAAATTCTGCATCGGTATGGTGAATTTGAACGCCATCGGAGAGAAAAAATTTTCGCTGACGTCCCCCCCCTCTGGACAGCTCGCTTCGATCTTGGCTTCTAGTGGACGGATTTTGTCGTGCCATAGCTCGTTTGAAAGCTAAGAGTGAGACAAATTCACTGAAAGAATCGGCTTGTTCCTATCTGTCTTCGTTTAGATGTGAGACGCCATTTAAGATTTTGGGACATTGGCGAAAAACGACAGAGTTAGAATTTGGGACGTTTTGGGCTGTAGCTTCAAAACGAAGCATCGGATTGGAAAACGGATTTCAGATTTGGAATCAGCGTGAAATTCTCTATCTGTATGGTGAGTTTCAAGTCAATCGGCGAGAAAAAATTTTCAACATTTTTCGGAAAAACGACAGAGTTAGAATTTGGGACGTTTTGGTGTGTAGCGCCAAAACGAACCATCGGATGAGAAAACGGAGGCCAGATTCGGATTCAGCGTGAAATTCTGCATCGGTATGGTGAATTTGAACGCCATCGGAGAGAAAAAATTTTCGCTGACGTCCCCCCCCTCTGGACAGCTCGCTTCGATCTTGGCTTCTAGTGGACGGATTTTGTCGTGCCATAGCTCGTTTGAAAGCTAAGAGTGAGACAAATTCACTGAAAGAATCGGCTTGTTCCTATCTGTCTTCGTTTAGATGTGAGACGCCATTTAAGATTTTGGGACATTGGCGAAAAACGACAGAGTTAGAATTTGGGACGTTTTGGGCTGTAGCTTCAAAACGAAGCATCGGATTGGAAAACGGATTTCAGATTTGGAATCAGCGTGAAATTCTCTATCTGTATGGTGAGTTTCAAGTCAATCGGCGAGAAAAAATTTTCAACATTTTTCGAAAAAACGACAGAGTTAGAATTTGGGACGTTTTGGTGTGTAGCGCCAAAACGAACCATCGGATGAGAAAACGGAGGCCAGATTCGGATTCAGCGTGAAATTCTGCATCGGTATGGTGAATTTGAACGCCATCGGAGAGAAAAAATTTTCGCTGACGTCCCCCCCCTCTGGACAGCTCGCTTCGATCTTGGCTTCTAGTGGACGGATTTTGTCGTGCCATAGCTCGTTTGAAAGCTAAGAGTGAGACAAATTCACTGAAAGAATCGGCTTGTTCCTATCTGTCTTCGTTTAGATGTGAGACGCCATTTAAGATTTTGGGACATTGGCGAAAAACGACAGAGTTAGAATTTGGGACGTTTTGGGCTGTAGCTTCAAAACGAAGCATCGGATTGGAAAACGGATTTCAGATTTGGAATCAGCGTGAAATTCTCTATCTGTATGGTGAGTTTCAAGTCAATCGGCGAGAAAAAATTTTCAACATTTTTCGGAAAAAACGACAGAGTTAGAATTTGGGACGTTTTGGTGTGTAGCGCCAAAACGAACCATCGGATGAGAAAACGGAGGCCAGATTCGGATTCAGCGTGAAATTCTGCATCGGTATGGTGAATTTGAACGCCATCGGAGAGAAAAAATTTTCGCTGACGTCCCCCCCCTCTGGACAGCTCGCTTCGATCTTGGCTTCTAGTGGACGGATTTTGTCGTGCCATAGCTCGTTTGAAAGCTAAGAGTGAGACAAATTCACTGAAAGAATCGGCTTGTTCCTATCTGTCTTCGTTTAGATGTGAGACGCCATTTAAGATTTTGGGACATTGGCGAAAAACGACAGAGTTAGAATTTGGGACGTTTTGGGCTGTAGCTTCAAAACGAAGCATCGGATTGGAAAACGGATTTCAGATTTGGAATCAGCGTGAAATTCTCTATCTGTATGGTGAGTTTCAAGTCAATCGGCGAGAAAAAATTTTCAACATTTTTCGGAAAAACGACAGAGTTAGAATTTGGGACGTTTTGGTGTGTAGCGCCAAAACGAACCATCGGATGAGAAAACGGAGGCCAGATTCGGATTCAGCGTGAAATTCTGCATCGGTATGGTGAATTTGAACGCCATCGGAGAGAAAAAATTTTCGCTGACGTCCCCCCCCTCTGGACAGCTCGCTTCGATCTTGGCTTCTAGTGGACGGATTTTGTCGTGCCATAGCTCGTTTGAAAGCTAAGAGTGAGACAAATTCACTGAAAGAATCGGCTTGTTCCTATCTGTCTTCGTTTAGATGTGAGACGCCATTTAAGATTTTGGGACATTGGCGAAAAACGACAGAGTTAGAATTTGGGACGTTTTGGGCTGTAGCTTCAAAACGAAGCATCGGATTGGAAAACGGATTTCAGATTTGGAATCAGCGTGAAATTCTCTATCTGTATGGTGAGTTTCAAGTCAATCGGCGAGAAAAAATTTTCAACATTTTTCGGAAAAACGACAGAGTTAGAATTTGGGACGTTTTGGTGTGTAGCGCCAAAACGAACCATCGGATGAGAAAACGGAGGCCAGATTCGGATTCAGCGTGAAATTCTGCATCGGTATGGTGAATTTGAACGCCATCGGAGAGAAAAAATTTTCGCTGACGTCCCCCCCCTCTGGACAGCTCGCTTCGATCTTGGCTTCTAGTGGACGGATTTTGTCGTGCCATAGCTCGTTTGAAAGCTAAGAGTGAGACAAATTCACTGAAAGAATCGGCTTGTTCCTATCTGTCTTCGTTTAGATGTGAGACGCCATTTAAGATTTTGGGACATTGGCGAAAAACGACAGAGTTAGAATTTGGGACGTTTTGGGCTGTAGCTTCAAAACGAAGCATCGGATTGGAAAACGGATTTCAGATTTGGAATCAGCGTGAAATTCTCTATCTGTATGGTGAGTTTCAAGTCAATCGGCGAGAAAAAATTTTCAACATTTTTCGGAAAAACGACAGAGTTAGAATTTGGGACGTTTTGGTGTGTAGCGCCAAAACGAACCATCGGATGAGAAAACGGAGGCCAGATTCGGATTCAGCGTGAAATTCTGCATCGGTATGGTGAATTTGAACGCCATCGGAGAGAAAAAATTTTCGCTGACGTCCCCCCCCTCTGGACAGCTCGCTTCGATCTTGGCTTCTAGTGGACGGATTTTGTCGTGCCATAGCTCGTTTGAAAGCTAAGAGTGAGACAAATTCACTGAAAGAATCGGCTTGTTCCTATCTGTCTTCGTTTAGATGTGAGACGCCATTTAAGATTTTGGGACATTGGCGAAAAACGACAGAGTTAGAATTTGGGACGTTTTGGGCTGTAGCTTCAAAACGAAGCATCGGATTGGAAAACGGATTTCAGATTTGGAATCAGCGTGAAATTCTCTATCTGTATGGTGAGTTTCAAGTCAATCGGCGAGAAAAAATTTTCAACATTTTTCGGAAAACGACAGAGTTAGAATTTGGGACGTTTTGGTGTGTAGCGCCAAAACGAACCATCGGATGAGAAAACGGAGGCCAGATTCGGATTCAGCGTGAAATTCTGCATCGGTATGGTGAATTTGAACGCCATCGGAGAGAAAAAATTTTCGCTGACGTCCCCCCCCTCTGGACAGCTCGCTTCGATCTTGGCTTCTAGTGGACGGATTTTGTCGTGCCATAGCTCGTTTGAAAGCTAAGAGTGAGACAAATTCACTGAAAGAATCGGCTTGTTCCTATCTGTCTTCGTTTAGATGTGAGACGCCATTTAAGATTTTGGGACATTGGCGAAAAACGACAGAGTTAGAATTTGGGACGTTTTGGGCTGTAGCTTCAAAACGAAGCATCGGATTGGAAAACGGATTTCAGATTTGGAATCAGCGTGAAATTCTCTATCTGTATGGTGAGTTTCAAGTCAATCGGCGAGAAAAAATTTTCAACATTTTTCGGAAAAACGACAGAGTTAGAATTTGGGACGTTTTGGTGTGTAGCGCCAAAACGAACCATCGGATGAGAAAACGGAGGCCAGATTCGGATTCAGCGTGAAATTCTGCATCGGTATGGTGAATTTGAACGCCATCGGAGAGAAAAAATTTTCGCTGACGTCCCCCCCCTCTGGACAGCTCGCTTCGATCTTGGCTTCTAGTGGACGGATTTTGTCGTGCCATAGCTCGTTTGAAAGCTAAGAGTGAGACAAATTCACTGAAAGAATCGGCTTGTTCCTATCTGTCTTCGTTTAGATGTGAGACGCCATTTAAGATTTTGGGACATTGGCGAAAAACGACAGAGTTAGAATTTGGGACGTTTTGGGCTGTAGCTTCAAAACGAAGCATCGGATTGGAAAACGGATTTCAGATTTGGAATCAGCGTGAAATTCTCTATCTGTATGGTGAGTTTCAAGTCAATCGGCGAGAAAAAATTTTCAACATTTTTCGAAAAAACGACAGAGTTAGAATTTGGGACGTTTTGGTGTGTAGCGCCAAAACGAACCATCGGATGAGAAAACGGAGGCCAGATTCGGATTCAGCGTGAAATTCTGCATCGGTATGGTGAATTTGAACGCCATCGGAGAGAAAAAATTTTCGCTGACGTCCCCCCCCTCTGGACAGCTCGCTTCGATCTTGGCTTCTAGTGGACGGATTTTGTCGTGCCATAGCTCGTTTGAAAGCTAAGAGTGAGACAAATTCACTGAAAGAATCGGCTTGTTCCTATCTGTCTTCGTTTAGATGTGAGACGCCATTTAAGATTTTGGGACATTGGCGAAAAACGACAGAGTTAGAATTTGGGACGTTTTGGGCTGTAGCTTCAAAACGAAGCATCGGATTGGAAAACGGATTTCAGATTTGGAATCAGCGTGAAATTCTCTATCTGTATGGTGAGTTTCAAGTCAATCGGCGAGAAAAAATTTTCAACATTTTTCGGAAAAACGACAGAGTTAGAATTTGGGACGTTTTGGTGTGTAGCGCCAAAACGAACCATCGGATGAGAAAACGGAGGCCAGATTCGGATTCAGCGTGAAATTCTGCATCGGTATGGTGAATTTGAACGCCATCGGAGAGAAAAAATTTTCGCTGACGTCCCCCCCCTCTGGACAGCTCGCTTCGATCTTGGCTTCTAGTGGACGGATTTTGTCGTGCCATAGCTCGTTTGAAAGCTAAGAGTGAGACAAATTCACTGAAAGAATCGGCTTGTTCCTATCTGTCTTCGTTTAGATGTGAGACGCCATTTAAGATTTTGGGACATTGGCGAAAAACGACAGAGTTAGAATTTGGGACGTTTTGGGCTGTAGCTTCAAAACGAAGCATCGGATTGGAAAACGGATTTCAGATTTGGAATCAGCGTGAAATTCTCTATCTGTATGGTGAGTTTCAAGTCAATCGGCGAGAAAAAATTTTCAACATTTTTCGGAAAAACGACAGAGTTAGAATTTGGGACGTTTTGGTGTGTAGCGCCAAAACGAACCATCGGATGAGAAAACGGAGGCCAGATTCGGATTCAGCGTGAAATTCTGCATCGGTATGGTGAATTTGAACGCCATCGGAGAGAAAAAATTTTCGCTGACGTCCCCCCCCTCTGGACAGCTCGCTTCGATCTTGGCTTCTAGTGGACGGATTTTGTCGTGCCATAGCTCGTTTGAAAGCTAAGAGTGAGACAAATTCACTGAAAGAATCGGCTTGTTCCTATCTGTCTTCGTTTAGATGTGAGACGCCATTTAAGATTTTGGGACATTGGCGAAAAACGACAGAGTTAGAATTTGGGACGTTTTGGGCTGTAGCTTCAAAACGAAGCATCGGATTGGAAAACGGATTTCAGATTTGGAATCAGCGTGAAATTCTCTATCTGTATGGTGAGTTTCAAGTCAATCGGCGAGAAAAAATTTTCAACATTTTTCGGAAAAACGACAGAGTTAGAATTTGGGACGTTTTGGTGTGTAGCGCCAAAACGAACCATCGGATGAGAAAACGGAGGCCAGATTCGGATTCAGCGTGAAATTCTGCATCGGTATGGTGAATTTGAACGCCATCGGAGAGAAAAAATTTTCGCTGACGTCCCCCCCCTCTGGACAGCTCGCTTCGATCTTGGCTTCTAGTGGACGGATTTTGTCGTGCCATAGCTCGTTTGAAAGCTAAGAGTGAGACAAATTCACTGAAAGAATCGGCTTGTTCCTATCTGTCTTCGTTTAGATGTGAGACGCCATTTAAGATTTTGGGACATTGGCGAAAAACGACAGAGTTAGAATTTGGGACGTTTTGGGCTGTAGCTTCAAAACGAAGCATCGGATTGGAAAACGGATTTCAGATTTGGAATCAGCGTGAAATTCTCTATCTGTATGGTGAGTTTCAAGTCAATCGGCGAGAAAAAATTTTCAACATTTTTCGGAAAAACGACAGAGTTAGAATTTGGGACGTTTTGGTGTGTAGCGCCAAAACGAACCATCGGATGAGAAAACGGAGGCCAGATTCGGATTCAGCGTGAAATTCTGCATCGGTATGGTGAATTTGAACGCCATCGGAGAGAAAAAATTTTCGCTGACGTCCCCCCCCTCTGGACAGCTCGCTTCGATCTTGGCTTCTAGTGGACGGATTTTGTCGTGCCATAGCTCGTTTGAAAGCTAAGAGTGAGACAAATTCACTGAAAGAATCGGCTTGTTCCTATCTGTCTTCGTTTAGATGTGAGACGCCATTTAAGATTTTGGGACATTGGCGAAAAACGACAGAGTTAGAATTTGGGACGTTTTGGGCTGTAGCTTCAAAACGAAGCATCGGATTGGAAAACGGATTTCAGATTTGGAATCAGCGTGAAATTCTCTATCTGTATGGTGAGTTTCAAGTCAATCGGCGAGAAAAAATTTTCAACATTTTTCGGAAAAAACGACAGAGTTAGAATTTGGGACGTTTTGGTGTGTAGCGCCAAAACGAACCATCGGATGAGAAAACGGAGGCCAGATTCGGATTCAGCGTGAAATTCTGCATCGGTATGGTGAATTTGAACGCCATCGGAGAGAAAAAATTTTCGCTGACGTCCCCCCCCTCTGGACAGCTCGCTTCGATCTTGGCTTCTAGTGGACGGATTTTGTCGTGCCATAGCTCGTTTGAAAGCTAAGAGTGAGACAAATTCACTGAAAGAATCGGCTTGTTCCTATCTGTCTTCGTTTAGATGTGAGACGCCATTTAAGATTTTGGGACATTGGCGGAAAACGACAGAGTTAGAATTTGGGACGTTTTGGGCTGTAGCTTCAAAACGAAGCATCGGATTGGAAAACGGATTTCAGATTTGGAATCAGCGTGAAATTCTCTATCTGTATGGTGAGTTTCAAGTCAATCGGCGAGAAAAAATTTTCAACATTTTTCGGAAAAACGACAGAGTTAGAATTTGGGACGTTTTGGTGTGTAGCGCCAAAACGAACCATCGGATGAGAAAACGGAGGCCAGATTCGGATTCAGCGTGAAATTCTGCATCGGTATGGTGAATTTGAACGCCATCGGAGAGAAAAAATTTTCGCTGACGTCCCCCCCCTCTGGACAGCTCGCTTCGATCTTGGCTTCTAGTGGACGGATTTTGTCGTGCCATAGCTCGTTTGAAAGCTAAGAGTGAGACAAATTCACTGAAAGAATCGGCTTGTTCCTATCTGTCTTCGTTTAGATGTGAGACGCCATTTAAGATTTTGGGACATTGGCGAAAAACGACAGAGTTAGAATTTGGGACGTTTTGGGCTGTAGCTTCAAAACGAAGCATCGGATTGGAAAACGGATTTCAGATTTGGAATCAGCGTGAAATTCTCTATCTGTATGGTGAGTTTCAAGTCAATCGGCGAGAAAAAATTTTCAACATTTTTCGGAAAAACGACAGAGTTAGAATTTGGGACGTTTTGGTGTGTAGCGCCAAAACGAACCATCGGATGAGAAAACGGAGGCCAGATTCGGATTCAGCGTGAAATTCTGCATCGGTATGGTGAATTTGAACGCCATCGGAGAGAAAAAATTTTCGCTGACGTCCCCCCCCTCTGGACAGCTCGCTTCGATCTTGGCTTCTAGTGGACGGATTTTGTCGTGCCATAGCTCGTTTGAAAGCTAAGAGTGAGACAAATTCACTGAAAGAATCGGCTTGTTCCTATCTGTCTTCGTTTAGATGTGAGACGCCATTTAAGATTTTGGGACATTGGCGAAAAACGACAGAGTTAGAATTTGGGACGTTTTGGGCTGTAGCTTCAAAACGAAGCATCGGATTGGAAAACGGATTTCAGATTTGGAATCAGCGTGAAATTCTCTATCTGTATGGTGAGTTTCAAGTCAATCGGCGAGAAAAAATTTTCAACATTTTTCGAAAAAAACGACAGAGTTAGAATTTGGGACGTTTTGGTGTGTAGCGCCAAAACGAACCATCGGATGAGAAAACGGAGGCCAGATTCGGATTCAGCGTGAAATTCTGCATCGGTATGGTGAATTTGAACGCCATCGGAGAGAAAAATTTTCGCTGACGTCCCCCCCCTCTGGACAGCTCGCTTCGATCTTGGCTTCTAGTGGACGGATTTTGTCGTGCCATAGCTCGTTTGAAAGCTAAGAGTGAGACAAATTCACTGAAAGAATCGGCTTGTTCCTATCTGTCTTCGTTTAGATGTGAGACGCCATTTAAGATTTTGGGACATTGGCGAAAAACGACAGAGTTAGAATTTGGGACGTTTTGGGCTGTAGCTTCAAAACGAAGCATCGGATTGGAAAACGGATTTCAGATTTGGAATCAGCGTGAAATTCTCTATCTGTATGGTGAGTTTCAAGTCAATCGGCGAGAAAAAATTTTCAACATTTTTCGAAAAAACGACAGAGTTAGAATTTGGGACGTTTTGGTGTGTAGCGCCAAAACGAACCATCGGATGAGAAAACGGAGGCCAGATTCGGATTCAGCGTGAAATTCTGCATCGGTATGGTGAATTTGAACGCCATCGGAGAGAAAAAATTTTCGCTGACGTCCCCCCCCCTCTGGACAGCTCGCTTCGATCTTGGCTTCTAGTGGACGGATTTTGTCGTGCCATAGCTCGTTTGAAAGCTAAGAGTGAGACAAATTCACTGAAAGAATCGGCTTGTTCATATCTGTCTTCGTTTAGATGTGAGACGCCATTTAAGATTTTGGGACATTGGCGAAAAACGACAGAGTTAGAATTTGGGACGTTTTGGGCTGTAGCTTCAAAACGAAGCATCGGATTGGAAAACGGATTTCAGATTTGGAATCAGCGTGAAATTCTCTATCTGTATGGTGAGTTTCAAGTCAATCGGAGAGAAAAATTTTTCAACATTTTTCGAAAAAACGACAGAGTTAGAATTTGGGACGTTTTGGTGTGTAGCGCCAAAACGAACCATCGGATGAGAAAACGGAGGCCAGATTCGGATTCAGCGTGAAATTCTGCATCGGTATGGTGAATTTGAACGCCATCGGAGAGAAAAAATTTTCGCTGACGTCCCCCCCCTCTGGACAGCTCGCTTCGATCTTGGCTTCTAGTGGACGGATTTTGTCGTGCCATAGCTCGTTTGAAAGCTAAGAGTGAGACAAATTCACTGAAAGAATCGGCTTGTTCCTATCTGTCTTCGTTTAGATGTGAGACGCCATTTAAGATTTTGGGACATTGGCGAAAAACGACAGAGTTAGAATTTGGGACGTTTTGGGCTGTAGCTTCAAAACGAAGCATCGGATTGGAAAACGGATTTCAGATTTGGAATCAGCGTGAAATTCTCTATCTGTATGGTGAGTTTCAAGTCAATCGGCGAGAAAAAATTTTCAACATTTTTCGAAAAAACGACAGAGTTAGAATTTGGGACGTTTTGGTGTGTAGCGCCAAAACGAACCATCGGATGAGAAAACGGAGGCCAGATTCGGATTCAGCGTGAAATTCTGCATCGGTATGGTGAATTTGAACGCCATCGGAGAGAAAAAATTTTCGCTGACGTCCCCCCCCTGGACAGCTCGCTTCGATCTTGGCTTCTAGTGGACGGATTTTGTCGTGCCATAGCTCGTTTGAAAGCTAAGAGTGAGACAAATTCACTGAAAGAATCGGCTTGTTCCTATCTGTCTTCGTTTAGATGTGAGACGCCATTTAAGATTTTGGGACATTGGCGAAAAACGACAGAGTTAGAATTTGGGACGTTTTGGGCTGTAGCTTCAAAACGAAGCATCGGATTGGAAAACGGATTTCAGATTTGGAATCAGCGTGAAATTCTCTATCTGTATGGTGAGTTTCAAGTCAATCGGCGAGAAAAAATTTTCAACATTTTTCGGAAAAACGACAGAGTTAGAATTTGGGACGTTTTGGTGTGTAGCGCCAAAACGAACCATCGGATGAGAAAACGGAGGCCAGATTCGGATTCAGCGTGAAATTCTGCATCGGTATGGTGAATTTGAACGCCATCGGAGAGAAAAAATTTTCGCTGACGTCCCCCCCCTCTGGACAGCTCGCTTCGATCTTGGCTTCTAGTGGACGGATTTTGTCGTGCCATAGCTCGTTTGAAAGCTAAGAGTGAGACAAATTCACTGAAAGAATCGGCTTGTTCCTATCTGTCTTCGTTTAGATGTGAGACGCCATTTAAGATTTTGGGACATTGGCGAAAAACGACAGAGTTAGAATTTGGGACGTTTTGGGCTGTAGCTTCAAAACGAAGCATCGGATTGGAAAACGGATTTCAGATTTGGAATCAGCGTGAAATTCTCTATCTGTATGGTGAGTTTCAAGTCAATCGGCGAGAAAAAATTTTCAACATTTTTCGGAAAAACGACAGAGTTAGAATTTGGGACGTTTTGGTGTGTAGCGCCAAAACGAACCATCGGATGAGAAAACGGAGGCCAGATTCGGATTCAGCGTGAAATTCTGCATCGGTATGGTGAATTTGAACGCCATCGGAGAGAAAAAATTTTCGCTGACGTCCCCCCCCTCTGGACAGCTCGCTTCGATCTTGGCTTCTAGTGGACGGATTTTGTCGTGCCATAGCTCGTTTGAAAGCTAAGAGTGAGACAAATTCACTGAAAGAATCGGCTTGTTCCTATCTGTCTTCGTTTAGATGTGAGACGCCATTTAAGATTTTGGGACATTGGCGAAAAACGACAGAGTTAGAATTTGGGACGTTTTGGGCTGTAGCTTCAAAACGAAGCATCGGATTGGAAAACGGATTTCAGATTTGGAATCAGCGTGAAATTCTCTATCTGTATGGTGAGTTTCAAGTCAATCGGCGAGAAAAAATTTTCAACATTTTTCGGAAAAACGACAGAGTTAGAATTTGGGACGTTTTGGTGTGTAGCGCCAAAACGAACCATCGGATGAGAAAACGGAGGCCAGATTCGGATTCAGCGTGAAATTCTGCATCGGTATGGTGAATTTGAACGCCATCGGAGAGAAAAAATTTTCGCTGACGTCCCCCCCCTCTGGACAGCTCGCTTCGATCTTGGCTTCTAGTGGACGGATTTTGTCGTGCCATAGCTCGTTTGAAAGCTAAGAGTGAGACAAATTCACTGAAAGAATCGGCTTGTTCCTATCTGTCTTCGTTTAGATGTGAGACGCCATTTAAGATTTTGGGACATTGGCGAAAAACGACAGAGTTAGAATTTGGGACGTTTTGGGCTGTAGCTTCAAAACGAAGCATCGGATTGGAAAACGGATTTCAGATTTGGAATCAGCGTGAAATTCTCTATCTGTATGGTGAGTTTCAAGTCAATCGGCGAGAAAAAATTTTCAACATTTTTCGGAAAAACGACAGAGTTAGAATTTGGGACGTTTTGGTGTGTAGCGCCAAAACGAACCATCGGATGAGAAAACGGAGGCCAGATTCGGATTCAGCGTGAAATTCTGCATCGGTATGGTGAATTTGAACGCCATCGGAGAGAAAAAATTTTCGCTGACGTCCCCCCCTCTGGACAGCTCGCTTCGATCTTGGCTTCTAGTGGACGGATTTTGTCGTGCCATAGCTCGTTTGAAAGCTAAGAGTGAGACAAATTCACTGAAAGAATCGGCTTGTTCATATCTGTCTTCGTTTAGATGTGAGACGCCATTTAAGATTTTGGGACATTGGCGAAAAACGACAGAGTTAGAATTTGGGACGTTTTGGGCTGTAGCTTCAAAACGAAGCATCGGATTGGAAAACGGATTTCAGATTTGGAATCAGCGTGAAATTCTCTATCTGTATGGTGAGTTTCAAGTCAATCGGCGAGAAAAAATTTTCAACATTTTTCGGAAAAACGACAGAGTTAGAATTTGGGACGTTTTGGTGTGTAGCGCCAAAACGAACCATCGGATGAGAAAACGGAGGCCAGATTCGGATTCAGCGTGAAATTCTGCATCGGTATGGTGAATTTGAACGCCATCGGAGAGAAAAAATTTTCGCTGACGTCCCCCCCCTCTGGACAGCTCGCTTCGATCTTGGCTTCTAGTGGACGGATTTTGTCGTGCCATAGCTCGTTTGAAAGCTAAGAGTGAGACAAATTCACTGAAAGAATCGGCTTGTTCCTATCTGTCTTCGTTTAGATGTGAGACGCCATTTAAGATTTTGGGACATTGGCGAAAAACGACAGAGTTAGAATTTGGGACGTTTTGGGCTGTAGCTTCAAAACGAAGCATCGGATTGGAAAACGGATTTCAGATTTGGAATCAGCGTGAAATTCTCTATCTGTATGGTGAGTTTCAAGTCAATCGGCGAGAAAAAATTTTCAACATTTTTCGGAAAAAACGACAGAGTTAGAATTTGGGACGTTTTGGTGTGTAGCGCCAAAACGAACCATCGGATGAGAAAACGGAGGCCAGATTCGGATTCAGCGTGAAATTCTGCATCGGTATGGTGAATTTGAACGCCATCGGAGAGAAAAAATTTTCGCTGACGTCCCCCCCCTCTGGACAGCTCGCTTCGATCTTGGCTTCTAGTGGACGGATTTTGTCGTGCCATAGCTCGTTTGAAAGCTAAGAGTGAGACAAATTCACTGAAAGAATCGGCTTGTTCCTATCTGTCTTCGTTTAGATGTGAGACGCCATTTAAGATTTTGGGACATTGGCGAAAAACGACAGAGTTAGAATTTGGGACGTTTTGGGCTGTAGCTTCAAAACGAAGCATCGGATTGGAAAACGGATTTCAGATTTGGAATCAGCGTGAAATTCTCTATCTGTATGGTGAGTTTCAAGTCAATCGGCGAGAAAAAATTTTCAACATTTTTCGGAAAAACGACAGAGTTAGAATTTGGGACGTTTTGGTGTGTAGCGCCAAAACGAACCATCGGATGAGAAAACGGAGGCCAGATTCGGATTCAGCGTGAAATTCTGCATCGGTATGGTGAATTTGAACGCCATCGGAGAGAAAAAATTTTCGCTGACGTCCCCCCCCCTCTGGACAGCTCGCTTCGATCTTGGCTTCTAGTGGACGGATTTTGTCGTGCCATAGCTCGTTTGAAAGCTAAGAGTGAGACAAATTCACTGAAAGAATCGGCTTGTTCCTATCTGTCTTCGTTTAGATGTGAGACGCCATTTAAGATTTTGGGACATTGGCGAAAAACGACAGAGTTAGAATTTGGGACGTTTTGGGCTGTAGGTTCAAAACGAAGCATCGGATTGGAAAACGGATTTCAGATTTGGATTTCAAGTCAATCGGCGAGAAAAAATTTTCAACATTTTTCGGAAAAACGACAGAGTTAGAATTTGGGACGTTTTGGTGTGTAGCGCCAAAACGAACCATCGGATGAGAAAACGGAGGCCAGATTCGGATTCAGCGTGAAATTCTGCATCGGTATGGTGAATTTGAACGCCATCGGAGAGAAAAAATTTTCGCTGACGTCCCCCCCTCTGGACAGCTCGCTTCGATCTTGGCTTCTAGTGGACGGATTTTGTCGTGCAATAGCTCGTTTGAAAGCTAAGAGTGAGACAAATTCACTGAAAGAGTCGGCTTGTTCCTATCTGTCTTCGTTTAGATGTGAGACGCCATTTAAGATTTTGGGACATTGGCGAAAAACGACAGAGTTAGAATTTGGGACGTTTTGGGCTGTAGCTTCAAAACGAAGCATCGGATTGGAAAACGGATTTCAGATTTGGAATCAGCGTGAAATTCTCTATCTGTATGGTGAGTTTCAAGTCAATCGGCGAGAAAAAATTTTCAACATTTTTCGGAAAAACGACAGAGTTAGAATTTGGGACGTTTTGGTGTGTAGCGCCAAAACGAACCATCGGATGAGAAAACGGAGGCCAGATTCGGATTCAGCGTGAAATTCTGCATCGGTATGGTGAATTTGAACGCCATCGGAGAGAAAAATTTTCGCTGACGTCCCCCCCCTCTGGACAGCTCGCTTCGATCTTGGCTTCTAGTGGACGGATTTTGTCGTGCCATAGCTCGTTTGAAAGCTAAGAGTGAGACAAATTCACTGAAAGAATCGGCTTGTTCCTATCTGTCTTCGTTTAGATGTGAGACGCCATTTAAGATTTTGGGACATTGGCGAAAAACGACAGAGTTAGAATTTGGGACGTTTTGGGCTGTAGCTTCAAAACGAAGCATCGGATTGGAAAACGGATTTCAGATTTGGAATCAGCGTGAAATTCTCTATCTGTATGGTGAGTTTCAAGTCAATCGGCGAGAAAAAATTTTCAACATTTTTCGGAAAAACGACAGAGTTAGAATTTGGGACGTTTTGGTGTGTAGCGCCAAAACGAACCATCGGATGAGAAAACGGAGGCCAGATTCGGATTCAGCGTGAAATTCTGCATCGGTATGGTGAATTTGAACGCCATCGGAGAGAAAAAATTTTCGCTGACGTCCCCCCCCTCTGGACAGCTCGCTTCGATCTTGGCTTCTAGTGGACGGATTTTGTCGTGCCATAGCTCGTTTGAAAGCTAAGAGTGAGACAAATTCACTGAAAGAATCGGCTTGTTCCTATCTGTCTTCGTTTAGATGTGAGACGCCATTTAAGATTTTGGGACATTGGCGAAAAACGACAGAGTTAGAATTTGGGACGTTTTGGGCTGTAGCTTCAAAACGAAGCATCGGATTGGAAAACGGATTTCAGATTTGGAATCAGCGTGAAATTCTCTATCTGTATGGTGAGTTTCAAGTCAATCGGCGAGAAAAAAATTTTCAACATTTTTCGGAAAAACGACAGAGTTAGAATTTGGGACGTTTTGGTGTGTAGCGCCAAAACGAACCATCGGATGAGAAAACGGAGGCCAGATTCGGATTCAGCGTGAAATTCTGCATCGGTATGGTGAATTTGAACGCCATCGGAGAGAAAAAATTTTCGCTGACGTCCCCCCCCTCTGGACAGCTCGCTTCGATCTTGGCTTCTAGTGGACGGATTTTGTCGTGCCATAGCTCGTTTGAAAGCTAAGAGTGAGACAAATTCACTGAAAGAATCGGCTTGTTCCTATCTGTCTTCGTTTAGATGTGAGACGCCATTTAAGATTTTGGGACATTGGCGAAAAACGACAGAGTTAGAATTTGGGACGTTTTGGGCTGTAGCTTCAAAACGAAGCATCGGATTGGAAAACGGATTTCAGATTTGGAATCAGCGTGAAATTCTCTATCTGTATGGTGAGTTTCAAGTCAATCGGCGAGAAAAAATTTTCAACATTTTTCGAAAAAACGACAGAGTTAGAATTTGGGACGTTTTGGTGTGTAGCGCCAAAACGAACCATCGGATGAGAAAACGGAGGCCAGATTCGGATTCAGCGTGAAATTCTGCATCGGTATGGTGAATTTGAACGCCATCGGAGAGAAAAAATTTTCGCTGACGTCCCCCCCCTCTGGACAGCTCGCTTCGATCTTGGCTTCTAGTGGACGGATTTTGTCGTGCCATAGCTCGTTTGAAAGCTAAGAGTGAGACAAATTCACTGAAAGAATCGGCTTGTTCCTATCTGTCTTCGTTTAGATGTGAGACGCCATTTAAGATTTTGGGACATTGGCGAAAAACGACAGAGTTAGAATTTGGGACGTTTTGGGCTGTAGCTTCAAAACGAAGCATCGGATTGGAAAACGGATTTCAGATTTGGAATCAGCGTGAAATTCTCTATCTGTATGGTGAGTTTCAAGTCAATCGGCGAGAAAAAATTTTCAACATTTTTCGGAAAAACGACAGAGTTAGAATTTGGGACGTTTTGGTGTGTAGCGCCAAAACGAACCATCGGATGAGAAAACGGAGGCCAGATTCGGATTCAGCGTGAAATTCTGCATCGGTATGGTGAATTTGAACGCCATCGGAGAGAAAAAATTTTCGCTGACGTCCCCCCCCTCTGGACAGCTCGCTTCGATCTTGGCTTCTAGTGGACGGATTTTGTCGTGCCATAGCTCGTTTGAAAGCTAAGAGTGAGACAAATTCACTGAAAGAATCGGCTTGTTCCTATCTGTCTTCGTTTAGATGTGAGACGCCATTTAAGATTTTGGGACATTGGCGAAAAACGACAGAGTTAGAATTTGGGACGTTTTGGGCTGTAGCTTCAAAACGAAGCATCGGATTGGAAAACGGATTTCAGATTTGGAATCAGCGTGAAATTCTCTATCTGTATGGTGAGTTTCAAGTCAATCGGCGAGAAAAAATTTTCAACATTTTTCGGAAAAACGACAGAGTTAGAATTTGGGACGTTTTGGTGTGTAGCGCCAAAACGAACCATCGGATGAGAAAACGGAGGCCAGATTCGGATTCAGCGTGAAATTCTGCATCGGTATGGTGAATTTGAACGCCATCGGAGAGAAAAAATTTTCGCTGACGTCCCCCCCCTCTGGACAGCTCGCTTCGATCTTGGCTTCTAGTGGACGGATTTTGTCGTGCCATAGCTCGTTTGAAAGCTAAGAGTGAGACAAATTCACTGAAAGAATCGGCTTGTTCCTATCTGTCTTCGTTTAGATGTGAGACGCCATTTAAGATTTTGGGACATTGGCGAAAAACGACAGAGTTAGAATTTGGGACGTTTTGGGCTGTAGCTTCAAAACGAAGCATCGGATTGGAAAACGGATTTCAGATTTGGAATCAGCGTGAAATTCTCTATCTGTATGGTGAGTTTCAAGTCAATCGGCGAGAAAAAATTTTCAACATTTTTCGAAAAAACGACAGAGTTAGAATTTGGGACGTTTTGGTGTGTAGCGCCAAAACGAACCATCGGATGAGAAAACGGAGGCCAGATTCGGATTCAGCGTGAAATTCTGCATCGGTATGGTGAATTTGAACGCCATCGGAGAGAAAAAATTTTCGCTGACGTCCCCCCCCTCTGGACAGCTCGCTTCGATCTTGGCTTCTAGTGGACGGATTTTGTCGTGCCATAGCTCGTTTGAAAGCTAAGAGTGAGACAAATTCACTGAAAGAATCGGCTTGTTCCTATCTGTCTTCGTTTAGATGTGAGACGCCATTTAAGATTTTGGGACATTGGCGAAAAACGACAGAGTTAGAATTTGGGACGTTTTGGGCTGTAGCTTCAAAACGAAGCATCGGATTGGAAAACGGATTTCAGATTTGGAATCAGCGTGAAATTCTCTATCTGTATGGTGAGTTTCAAGTCAATCGGCGAGAAAAAATTTTCAACATTTTTCGAAAAAACGACAGAG